>PVJH01004945.1:0-118541 GCA_004026705.1 Nesogale talazaci
GTGTGAATGTATGTCTGTAAAGATTAAACATGTAAGAGGAAAAATTGAAATAGGAGAATGAACATGGTCCAATAAGTCCAGATAGATTTCAGAAATAACAAGTAGGACTAGTAATGAAAAATGACTGGTTTTAAAACCAGAAGACAAAGGAAGCAACAAACAACTCAAGGATGAATTAAAGTGCAGTTAGCTAAGAGCGAACAAGGCGACGTGAACTGAAGATCCAGCTGCAGTAGAAAATGTGAGCGAGAAGAAACCTGAAGGGCAAGATGAGAATCAACCTTGACTCCGAGGAGAAAGGAGGAGAGAAAAATGATATTCCACCGCCTCCAAAAATGACAGACGTTTCTGGCATTTGGGAAATGCATGTGTTCTATAACAGAAAGTCCAGTGCTTCATCAGCAAGCACTTTGAGCAATTGCCTCTTTCTGCATGGCTGCTGTCATCTTTTAGAGTAATTATCAGTCTCAGAACATTTCACCTTTATAAATAATGTAATTCATTGGGCTCTATTTTTAGGCTTCTTTTCCCTGGTGATTTATAGAGCTTTGACTATTTCTCCATTTCATATGACCAGGTGTTGGTATCATTAAATAATGATTCAGACACAGCACAGTCTTTTAGAGATCATCATAAAGAGATTAGATTTCTTCATTTTTAGCTACCTGATAAGAAAGTAGATAAGAGGATCCTTTGAGCCACATTTATCTGCCGACTTCCAGCTCAGCTCACCGGCAACCTAATAAGTTTTTCACACTCATTAGAATATGGACAAAAAACCCGGAGATGTATTCTCTCATCATTCTTTTTCCACTTTTTTTATTGCGAATGTGCTATTTTCATAAAGGCCAGGATGTACTTTAAATCCCCAGAACTTGTTTCCTTCAAGTTGCTCATCAAATTCACCTGCACTGCCAACTGAGGCAGAAAGTTTGTCTCTTAATATTCTACAAACCATTGAGCATAATCCTAGGCCTTATTCTCAATAATTCACTACTCTCAGACTTTTAAATATCACCGTTGATAACGTTAAAGGCCACCATTTAGTTCTTTTGGAGAATGGTCTTGGAAATTGGAGCCCGTGGGTCCCATTTGTCCTGTGGACTGTTTCCACGCACCTCAAGTTTTCTTCACACTGCAGGGGTTTCGTCCACGGTGACTGCTCACAAGTGTTGAGGACCCTACTCCCCGCTTCCCAAAGCAGAACGTAGAGCACTGTCTCGTGGACTGTGTTGTGTCAGTTGACCTCGATGTTCTCCAAGCACAGTGGCTGGGTAGGAGGTAAACCAGATGAGATGTAAGATCCATCCTGCCCCTACCAGTCGATTGCTCCGTTTTCCTTGTTCTGATTTTAGGCTATTCTAGAAATGATTTCCATCTCTGCTGATTTAATGGGCCTTGAAAAATAGCTTCATGATGAGTGTTAGACTACCTCATTTCATTCCGAGGATTAAGTGAAAATAGGCATTGTAAAGAAATACTGTTGGGAAGGGTTCAAGACCACCCTCATTTTGGAACCTGAGTTGAGCTCTAATTCCACATCTTAACCCGTTAGTTACTGCGAGGGAAATAGTAGTGTGCTTTCGAGATTTTTACTTTGATGGAAGCTGACATCACTTGTTTTCCTTTAAATGAAAGGTCAACTCTGCTGAATTAATAGAAAAATAGAAAACTAACAGACTGAATTTCCATCCAAATTACATCAAGATCTTCAGAGTCTTGTAGCACATTGTGTGACAGAATATTTAAGGGCATGCAAACATTGCTCTTTCTTGCCCTTCAAGCATTGTGGGCAAAGCCTGATGGAGATCTTTAGGTAAAGCAAGTTGCCACATGGTATCTGGCATGTACTTGGACAAATGCTTACATTCTGATGCTTGTTGCTGCTGGTGATGGTAGCCTTCAGTTAGCGGCATTCTGTGTGAATACTCTTTTTGTCACTGAATACTTCTTAGGCTACATCTAACAATGCTAAGGCTACAGTATAAAATTCACACATAAAACTGTTTTGAAGAAAGCTATATCTTTGCCACTAGATGCCACTAGAGAGTTATATGACCCTGCACCTTGTACGGAAGAGACTTGGTTTCACTTGGGGAATTTTTACATGTTCATGGTGCTAAGATGAAAGAAAAATGCATTTCATAAGCAGCTTCATTGTTTTCCTGAGGTATGGAACTATTTCTAGCAGCATTACTGAGGTGTAATTTACATGACCTTGTAATTTATCCATTTTCCTTATACAATGCAGTGCTTTTTAGTAACTATGGAAGGAGGCAGCCGTCACCACGGCCCAGTGTAGAGCCTTGGCTTTATGCACACACGACCCCCGTGCCGGACCACACCAAATTCTCCCCATCCTTAGCCTTGGACAACTTCCATCTGCTTCTCTCTGGGGGGAAACAACTCCTTTCTAGGACATTTTTTAAAATAGAACCATGCAGAAGAGTAACCTTTTGTGAGTGACTTCATTCGTTTAGCATGTTTTCAAGTTCATCCATATCATACCATGGATCAGTAGTTTGTACCCTGTATTATGGTATAGTAGTATCCTGACATTATACATCTTAACATATGCTGCTTACATTTGTTTTATACAGAATTTTAGATTTTTATGACGGAACTTATAAAGTATAGTACTGTCCAATAGAACTTTCTGGGATGGTGGCAAATGCTGTCTGAGCTGTCTGCTGTAGCTTCAGGCCACGTATAGCTAATGAGCCCTTGATTTGGACAATACAGCAAGATGTCAGCAGTCCGACATTATCAGGGAGATTAACTTCGCCCCAAACTTCTCCTGTTCTTCAACCTTTAGACAGGACATTGAGCAGCTCAGGAGTCATGTCCCCTCAAGTCTCAGGCTCTTCATGAGTCTGTCGTCCTCTTCTTGCTGTGTGCAGGGTGACAGGTGCAAGGTCAGTGGTTGTGGTTCAAACCTATCAGCCAGTCCTTGTGTGAAAGTTGAGGCTGGCTACTCCCCTGTTGATGGACAGGCTTAGAAACCCCTTTGGGGATCACTATGAGTGAGAACTGATTCAATGGCAGAAGGTTTTGTTCTTACTATTAACAAATTTCAGGGAGTTCTGATGGTACAACTCGTCTTCTGCAGAGAAGAGAACAATTGGTGGTTTGAACTCGCCCTGCAGATTGGTTGGTGAAAGATGTGACTATCCACGGGTCTAAAGATCGGTAGTGTTAGGTGCTGGCCACTTGGTTCCGCCTCAGAGCAACTTATAAGACATGTCCCGGTTGTGTGCCATCTTCATTAGGGCTGCTGCGGTAGAGTCTATATGGCTACACTTCTTTTGAGACAAATTTGTTTTCCTGGCAGTCCATGTTATAGTTAATATATACCATTCACCAACAGTATACTTTAGGGCTTCAATTCTTCAATCAGCCCAATTTGTGGTCTAGTGTACATGTACACCTGAAGTGCTTGGGTGGACCTTGGCCCTCCAAGTGACGTTGGGCAGATTTTCCCAGTGGCTTTTGTCATGAGTTTTTCACCGCTGTTTCTGTGAGCATTGATTGTGGATACAAGTAAAGTGAAATCCTTGGCGACTTCAGTGTTTTCTGCATTGATTATCATATTACCTATTCGTCCTTCTGTGAAGATTTTGTCCTTCTATGTTCAGGTGTTATCCATACTGACTAGCTTTGTAGTCTCTTGCTCTTCATCCGTAAGTGCCTCAGGTCCTCTTACTTCTCAGCAAACAGTCGTGGCATCTGTATATCGCAACGTGTCCGTGATTCTCCCTTCAGCCTTGATTCCCTGTTGTTCGTGTACTCTGGCTTCCGCAATGAGTTGTTGAGCCTACAGATGGAGGAAGTGCCCCATGCACTGCTCCCGACCGGAAGCCACCAGTATCCCCTTGCTCTCTTTGAAGGACTGTCTCTTGGACTCTGTGGAGGTGTTCTGGAATTCCCAGTGCTCCCCAGTATCATCCACACCGTCACAGGCCTTTGCTTTTGGTGGGTTAGTGTTCAAAGCCACTCTGTAGGACAGTAGAGCTGGATCTGTTGTTTTTCCAGAATGTTAATGTTTCGTGGACTAGCAAGCCTCCCCTTTGTCCCTCAGAGCAGGTGGTGGTTTCCATCCGCTGACTTCACAGGGTTAGCAGCCCAGCTCGGAGCCCGCTATGCCCCCGGGCGCCTTCCGTGCCACAGAGTGGGCGCTGACTCACCGCCAGCCGGGACCCAGCAGAAGAAAACACCACCCAGCCCCATGCCATCCTCTCAGTCATTCCTGTGTTGGGGTCTCCTCGTCCCGCTCATTGGTGGGCTTACCTCTGTCACCGCCCACTGTCTGCTGTTCGAAGCATGACGTCATTCTCCGGGGCTGGTCACGTGGTCAGAGTGTGGGAGGTGAAATCTCATCGTTCTTTTTGCTGGGGAGCATTTCTCCGCCGTCCTTCTTCCGAGACGGATGTGCTCGTTCTTCTGGCAGCCTATGGTATAGTCCGTATCCTCTGCCAACGCCGTCATTCAAATCCTTCGATTTTTCTGCACTTCCTTATTGATTGTCCAACTCCGTGAAAGAAAAATAAGTGCTTCTGTCGTATTCTTTGCTTTCAGACGAGATTCCTCCGACATTAGCCGTTATATCCCCGATTTCGAGTTTATAAAGATGACAACCGAGGGGGAGAAGTCCTAGGGCAGTTCCAGCTATACCCTCACATGGAATCACTCTGAGTGGAAAGCCACTTGTATCAGTTCACAAGTGCAACAACATTCTTACTTTTTATTAGGACAGAATTGTTTCATGAAAGTGAGTTAATAACCAAAGATCACAATTGACTGTTGAAATAAGACCTTGTTTTTGTTTTATTTTTAATCACTTTATTGGGGGCTCTTACAGCATCATGCATCAGTTGTATCAAGCACATTCGTACATCTGTTGTCATCATCGTTTTTAAAACTATCTCTTTGAGTCCTTTGTATCACCTGCTGTTCTTCCCTTGTGAGCCCTTGATAATGTATAAATTATCTGTACCAGTGTTTTTAATGTACTTCATCGGGAAAAGGAAGTCTCTTTGTGTTCCAGTCCTCACTCACCAGAGCTGCCCAGCTGGACAGAGGAAGCAACGGGGTAATAATGTTGGCTGCGGTCCTGGGAGCAACCCCTGGACAGGCTGCTGCGGGGTCCCTCCTGGGACCTGCACGCTGGCCCTGGCGCCCACTCTACCATGGCCACTAGAAGTAACCGTGATGGTGGGCCAGGATCAAGCCACGGCTTCCGTCTCCTTGTGCAACCAGCCGGCCATCAGCCTACCACTTCACAGCCTCCATGCTCCCGACTGTCCTGCCCATAGCCTTCTCCCCTTGACGGTGAACTTCACACTGACACCTTGCCGTGTTTATTCAGTGCTGAGTACAGTGACTTAATGTTTGCTCATCTGTTTGAAATGACAGACTAAGGAATGGGGAAGCTAGAATTCTAATCTTGATTTGTCGCGGTTGTTAGTAACATGCACAGGTTTCATTTTTATTTTTAATCTAAAGATCTTTCGAAGTGTTAACACTTGCAGCCTATGGTGCTGTAGCCAATGGCTGTATGTTCACAACCTTCCTGAGAGACAGAGTGCCGAAACATCTCGATGAAAACCACCAGCCAAGTATCACCACGTGGACGCAAACGCACGTCTGACTTTGTAACTACCTGCCCTGCGACTTTTCTAAATTAAATGAGTGCTAAATTGCTCTAAATTATAGAGCTAAATTGTTGATCAAGACTGATAATATATTTGGAATCTTCGTGGCTCATTTTTCAGACTCAGAATGCGGATTTGGGAAATTATTACGGTTCGTTTTTCCTAAAGTGTTTTCGTCTAAAAGGCAATAAGCTGGGTGAGTAGCTCATGGGAGTCCTGAGGACGGAGGATGGATATGAAACAGTTGGGGTGGGTCTTACTGTAAAGAATCTCAAAGTTTAATAAGTAGATGAAAAACCCAATGAAGTAGTGAACAGAGCAATGTAAAATTTTTTAGAGTGCTATCTGTGATGGTTCCAAATTACTTATCAGTACTGTAGAAGTTCGGGCTGAGCCCCGGTGGCGTAGTGGTTGTGTGCAGGCAGGACTGCGGCCCACGGGGGTGGAGGTTCAATTTCAGCTCACAGGAGCAAAGACTGGGCCTCCTACTCCCGCCACCAGAGGGCAGTGATGCCTAAAAAAAAACTGAAAAAAAAAACTAAAAAAAAAAAAAGTACTGTAGAAGTTCAAGTAGCAGAGTGAAGTCATCGGGCTGAGTTACTCAGCAGAAAGTACGTGACGCCAAGGGCAATTTAGTCTTGTTTTTTAAAGTGTGGTTCAGATCTGAATATGGAAAAGCACAAGTGGAAAAATAATCACTGCTCTGTTTATTTCTGTTTACCTATAGCCAGAACCTCCCCCTCCCCTAAGTATTTAGTTTTAGTTCATTTGGCTCTGCCCTAATTATAACAAAGGCACAATGGTGGTATTTATTTCTGTTCTTTTGAAACCTCCTTTCTAAAAGTTCCCTGCCACAGAGTTGAGTCTGACTCGTAGCCACCCTCTTGGAGAGACTGGAACTGCCCCTGTGCATCTTGAAGGAGCAGCGGCTTTGTCTTTCTCCCGGGAATCAATTGGTGGGTTCAAACCACCAACCTTGTGCTTAGCAGCCCCAGAGAGTGGCCCATTAGGCTACCAGAGCTCCTTAAACCGTCTGTCATCAAGAAGACAGATACGGGTGTGTGTCACTGGAGCCAGAGCTCCCTGTGTGACATACCATGCGGTCAGCTCTGTTCCCCACTTGCTGCTCCTTGTTTCACTCCTATGATCTTTGCCGTGTCTTTCACAGGTTCATGTTCTCTCTTGCCTCCAGGACTTCAGGCATGTTTCCTCTGCTTAGATCAATGCCCCTTGACGTCAGTGTTTCTTCCTCGTCATCTCTCAGCCTCAATTTAGGGATCACTTTTTTCCTAGAAGCCTTTCGTCACTTTCCGAGTATTGGGTTAGATGTCTCTCCTGGGTGTCCCCTGACTTAACCTTATAAGGTGAAGCCTGTGGAAAGCTGGCACACAACAGGCGGCCTTAGTTTTCTGGGTCTCACAGTACCTCGGATAGTTCAGTCTTCACCACTTTGCTGTCACCCATGTAGTAGAAAATGATTTTCTCTCTCTCACAGGTTTCTGCCTAACCCAGATTCTGCCTCTCACAGGTTTTTATCAGTTTCAGTCGACTGGTCACTAACTGTAATGCATCCCTGTTGCAGTAAGCAAGCTTGCCTTGACTGTCGTGGTTTGATCTCTTTGACACTAACCAATTTCCCAGTACAGTTTTTAGTGCACTTGTTGAATAGTGGGCTGGGTTGTCTAGAGAAACAAAACAGTGACATTGAAAGATGTATAAGAAAGAACTGTAGATCAAGAAATAATTTTATAGGACTGAGCCCCGGTGGTGTAGTGGTTGTGTGCAGGACTGAGGCCCACAGGGTTGGTGGTTCAAATCCAGCAGCAGCTCTCCAGGAATGAGGCCAGACTTCCTACTCCCACGAGGGCAGTGATGCCCCCCCAAAAAATAAAGGAAATAATTGTATATTAAGAACACATCCTAGTCCAGTCCAACTCAAATCCATGGTCTGGCACCCCCTTCGGATTCATGTGGGTGGAAGCCGGTGACGTAGGAAGGGGAGGTAGCATGCAGGCAGGTCACAGGTGGTGGGTGCAGAGTTGCATGACCAAGGCCAGTGGAAACATAGCAGGGTGCTAATAGCGCAGAGGTTGGCTCCCAAGGTCAGCGGGAGATAGACATAGTGACCCAGCAAGGAGAAAGGGGAAGGGCAAGGGGAGAGAGGTTTCTATTGTCTCCCTTATAAAAAGGCCACACCACCAAGGAGGCACCATGGGGCTACCACCTGATTGACAGGTTGAATTCCACCCCTACTTCCACACAGGTTCAAGTGGACATAAAATCTAACTGCCGCCAATAGGAACTCTCTTGGGGTGTTTGGCCAGTACCTCCTGAAAGATACATTCCTATGTTTGTTTACTTCATTAAAATAGCTTATATTACATTTCTAAACTATTGCACCTGAGGCTGCCCTATGTATGACCAACCATCTACTTGAACATCTTGATATAGTATGAAGTTACACCTGTGCAGTGGACCATCAGCGAATTTATTTACTTAGTTTTTTAAGATTTGTCTTCATGTCTTCCTATTGATGCTGCTCTCCCGAGTACTTACGTTTTGTGTGTGTGGTATGTGTTTTAGGTTACACATATTTCAGTTTCTTTTTTTATTTTGAAAATTTCCATTGTTTTATTTTAGACATGTGTCTTAAGCAGCATTAAAAAATAATAATTTTATAATCTCTGATCTTTTTGTTTGTTTTTGGGGCATCACTGCCCTCTGGTGGTGGGAGTAGGAAGCCCAGCTTCTGCTCCTGTGGAGCTGGAATTGAACCTCCATCCCAGTGGGCCGCAGTCTCACGCACAACCACTGCGCCACTGGGGCCCAGCCCCTAATCTCTGATCTTAATAGGTAATTTTGATCTATTTGTAATTTCTTTTTCCCTTTTCTTTTTCATGTTCTTGCCTTTATTTAGACATTTTGTGTATTGTTTGTTCTATAGCCCATAGTCCAGGATAAAATATGTCTGCTTTTGTAGGCCCCACCCCCCACCCCGGATCATTCCAGTACCCACTTCCCCACGGGGCAGTGTGGTCTCCTTGGAAACATTGCTCTTCTGCGTGCCTCTGGGGCTCGAGACGCCTGTGGAGCGCTGCAGTCTGGGACACCCCGGGCAGCTCTGCGTTCTCCTATAGCTCACTGTGAGTGGGAATCTGCGAGACAGATGGCCAAGTTTCATCACTCACGTTGTGAGCCACTCCATTTTTTCCTCCTATCCATATCAAAATGCTTAGCGTCACTTAAAGATTCTCTTACCTCGTTTATTGTTTTTCACAATTTTAGCTTTTAGCTTTATATATTTTATAAACTCTAAATTGCCCTTTTTATAGTCAGTCATTTACATTTCATCAGTTTCTGTGGTAATTTTTTTCTCCTTGTTTCCCCTTTGTGTTATAAAATTATTGAATGACATCTTATAAAAGTTTTCTTAATGGTTGTCAGTAGTGGTCTCTGTCTAAAAAATACTTTGCCCGCATTCTGGTGTGATGGTGCAGCTTCGGGTAAAATGCTAGACAGTTATTTTTCCTCGTCCCTTTTAGAGGGATCACTTCATTGTCTTCTGACCTGTGTGCCCGCTGCAAACTCCATCCTTCCACCGAGGGAATCTTTTCTTCCCTTCTAATGACTTTGAGGATTGTATTCTCATTGCTGATTGCCAGCCGTCCCTCAGCACTTCATGTGCTCAGGGTTCATTCGTTTTCGATTCCTTTTTATTGAGGTATAATTTGCATAAAGCATGCAGCTCCGTGAGTTTTTACCTGCCTCTGTACTCATGTTACCACAGTAGCTAGACAGAGAACATTTCTAGTGGCCCACAAGATTCCTGCATAGCCTCATGTCATTACAGTACCGCTTTGAAGACTATAGAAACAAATCCATAGACACTCACATGTGAATAAGAAAGCGTTATGTATGTGTTAGTCTGGGTAGACTAGAGAATCAAATTCGTAAACACGTGTATAAGAAAGGATTTTAAGGGAAAATATGGGGGGGGGGGGGGCTGGCACCAAGGGCCTTAACAGAAGAAGGAGGTTTCGAGAATGATGAAGGAACAAATGTGGTCTGCATACAACTGATGTATGTATTGATCATGATGAGTTGCATGAACCCCCCCCCCAAAAAAAATGATTTTAAAAAAAGAAAGAGTGCATTAAGAAAACATTCCAACCCAGTCCAGTCCAAGGTCTTAAGTCTGATATTGGCCCATATGTCTGATACCAGTCCATGTAGTTTTCAGATTCACAAAACACATGCAATGATGTTAAAACCAGGATGATCACAAGCCAGACGGGTAGGATACCTTTGGATCCATTGGCATTGTAAGCATCTAGGTGCTAGCAGAGGCCTCCAAGGGGCTCCTCCAACTTTTAAGGTCTAGTTGCATTCATGTGGCTTATCTGGCTCAGGGCACTAGGGTAGTTCTATGTGGCTTCTCCTCAGGGGTGTCTTGCAGGAAGTCCACCTTGTCATTTGAGTGTCTCCCACCTCCGACAAGGAATTGCCACATTTCCCAGAATTCTTAGGGGGGAAGGCCACGCCCACACAGAAGTCTCATTGGCTATCTCCAGATTGACAGGCTAGACTCCACTCCTACACTCTTAATCCTCAAATTGACACCAGATTGGGTGACTGCCACAACCACTGAGGATACCTAGAGGCCCCAAGTCTGTCGTTTCAGTTCTACTCAACATGCTTGCTGTCTGTGCACTGCATTTTAGTTAGACCACGTGTGTGGTGTCAACAAGGTTTATGAACTCACCCTCCCATTTTAACCCAGTATGCTTTTACTTTTAAAGCTTTTCTCTCCTTGAAATAGTAATTCAAGTATCTATTCAATGGGGGTGTGACATTGATTTGTTCTTGGGAGGGATAAGCATTCCTTGCTTTTGTCTTGAAAATGTGCTTTTATTTTTCATATTTTTTCTGTCTCTGTAATTGTTTTCTCCTCATAAAAGTTGTTGATGTCCACTATAAAGCTAAAAAATACAACAAAGCACATGTGTACCCACATATTCAAACATATCATTCCCTAGAAATAGATACCGAATGGTTGGCTATTTATTATTTACATTCTACACATATATATTAAAAATGGAAACCGTGTCTCGTTTCCTAGGGGAAGCGGTGAGTGCTGGAGACGCACTTTGTGAAATCGAGACGGATAAAGCTGTGGTCACCTTAGATGCAGGGGATGATGGCATCTTGGCCAAAATAGTGGTAAGTTTGCCTTTGACTTGTTTTCAAGATGATGAAGCTTCTTCAATATAAGGTGCCTTCAGGTAAAAGCTCTTGATTTTTGTTACCTGCTGCGTGTTCACACCTCGCTTCTTGACATGATTAGGTTCCAGACACCTGGGGGTCACCCGAACATCGACATTGTGGGACAAGAGGGACAACCATCTCAGATAACGAAATGGAGGATAACCACCCCATGACCTAGATCATTGCCAAGCCACTGAGAATCATGGCCGAGCCACCCACACTCACCCATAACCACCACAGTGGGTGTTATTCTCACCTGCCCCTCAGTGTTTGTTCCTGTCTGCCGCATGTCTTCGCAGAGCCCTTGGGCAGTAGATGTGCAGCTCTGGTTTTGATGTGCGACATCCTAGAACAAACTGATCTGTCCATCAGGCACAGCCCCCTAGCCAATTGCCATCTAATGTACTCCCTCTCATCCAGTGCCCCTCTGTCAGATTTCCCACCTTCCCTCTTTCTGCAGCCCTAAGTGGGCTGACAGCCTGGTGTTTTTTCTGAGGAGCAGCTTATGGATTTGGACCACCCATACTTACCCAGAGGTATATTCATCACATCTTTAATTCAAATGTCTGAAGTGTCGCAGTTGTAAGGTCTAAAAAGAGACAGTGAGTATCGGACAGCATCAAACTCTCTCAGCTGTGACAGTGACACTTAGCCTCTTGAGCTTCCAAGTGGGAGATGGGAAACTCTCTGGCCCAAGGCATAAGAGAAAGACAGCCCTTTGTGGCGGAATCCGAAGAAGAAGGAGGCCAAGATTAATGCTTAGAGATAGAAATTCTAAAATCAACTTGGGGAAATTAAAAAGAAGCAATGTTTCACTACTGCCGCATGAAAGAAAAAAATGTTTTCCCCAAGCAAAACTTAATTTAGATGTGTGTAGGTTTCCTGGCCACCATCAGTTGCCTGATTCAGTAATTACTCATCCTTTGGGCATTTTCCCTAATGATTTAAATGATGTATTATATAAAAGACTGCATATAAATCCCTTGTTAGAATAGAGTGCAGTTGGCTGTTTTATCTTTAGATGGGATCTCTTTTGCTCCTTGAGCTTTTTCACGCAGATAGTGAGCTTGTCCATCTCACAAATGAAAGTGACTTCCCTTTGTGGAAGAGTTCATGGTGCGCTCTTGAGTCTGGCTCTTCACAAGCGCGTGGGCCCGCGTTGTCCTGCCCATAATCGCTCTGAGAGCCGGAAGCCAGGCTTTTCCACGCATTGCACTGGTGCCGGGTGGGCTCAACTGCTGGCTTTGGGGTTAGCAGTCAGGCACTCAACCATTCCTCCACTGGAAATTTCGTATGTGCAGCAATCTCTAGTGCTCTTCTTTCTCTAAGACGTCTGGACATCTTTGCTTTATCATTGAAAGTAGAAAGCTGCCACTCGAACGCTCTCATGGTTTTATTAAGAATAGACGTTGGTGTCGTCCCTCAATGAGAACACCGAGCAATGCAAGTGAAGACTAGATAATAAAACATGGAATGCCATATAAACATTAAAAATGATTTCTAGGAAAAGAAACTTAGTTTCAGTGTATTCCAATTTGTTAATAAAAGTTGCAACATGTTGAAACAAATGCTTTTAACCTTGCATGTGTTCAATGATTGCATCACATAGGACTTTGAGGAAAAACATAAATACTGAAAAAGTTCTAGAAGAAAATGTTATATAAATATCGAGGGTTTATAACTCAGTCATCCTCACCTCACCTTTTCAACTTTTCTGTATTTTACCTTTTTTTTCCCGTAACATGCATGCCATTTTTATAATGGAGAGCTTGACTGCATATGAAAAGGTAGATAAAATGCTTAATGTGTGACTGTTTAGAGTTAGGTCATCTTGTCACTGAGATGGAACCAACCAGCGTGTTTATTCTTTACTTCTAAAACCTTTCATGGATAGTAAGGTTAGTGACACAGTGGTTAAAGGCATTCAGCTGCTTGCCTCAAAAAATAAGAAACCCGCCACTCAGGCCCCTACCAGTCTTGCCATATGCGAAAGATGAAGCTCGAGACCAATGGAGGAGCCGCGGGGTGTGGTCTCGCCTCTTTCTAAGCTCTCTGTGGGTTCATTTCCACCGACAACCGCACATCCATGTGTAGCCGCTTGTTGGTGTGTTTTCACTTCTGAGCCATTAGTTTACCTCGACACCTTCCTTTGTATATTCTAACCAGACCATGCTTTGAACCTTGTCCTCCTATTAGATGTGGATCAATAAGCAATTTGTGTTCCCATTCATGTTCCTTACTAGAAAGTCCCCTTTCTTTTGTTTCCTGTCACTTAGGTCTTGTCTTTGGGTTTTTGTTGTTGTTGTTGTTTTTGCTTTTTGTCAGACTTCTTGTACTTGTCATCTATGATACTAGCAGGTGTGTTGAAGCGTTGCTAGCTGCAATTGCATGTAAGCTAACCTCCTTGGAGGAGACGAATGAGGCGCTGAAATTCCCTGATCTCTGTGCCTGATAAAACATAGATATTCCTGCCTCAAATAAATCCTTTAACTAATTTAGATCTGCATTCTTAAAAATGAAAAGATTGTTTAAATTATCCATATGTATTAAGCACAGCTACACTTTATTGTGTTCGCTTTTGGCAGTCTGTGCTCTTGGCCTTGGCTCTGGACTGTTTGGCTCTGAAAGTCTTCCAGGATGGATAGCATTTTCCATTCCGCTGCTTAGTAATGCATTTTGAATTGATAACAATGTCAGTAGGTCAGTAGTGCCTATTTATCCAACCCCTAATGTTTGAAAAAGAGGGAGGGTGGTTTCCACTTGATAGCAGCTTTAGCAGCAGGAACAGCCATTTCCCTTGCCCACAAGAAAATTGTGGATATTTATAGCTTTATTATCATTCTGCGTGCATTTTAGGTAATGGGGTGTGTTGATGTCACATTGTATGCAGTGTTACAGGGAAGAAATGAGAGGGAACAGAAGGCGGTTTCACTGATGCCTGTCTCTTCATTGTGTATTTTCTCTGATCACACTGTTGCCCTCCCCCTTCCTCTGCTACTCCCACTAGCAAGAGCTAGCGATTAGGGGGGAAAGACACCATATTCAAATAGAGTCCACAACGGCCTCTTTATGCCGTCATAAAACGGGACACAAACAAGACAGAGGCAAAAACCTCATCATTCAAGTGAGGGAGACCGTCGGCATGAGGTCATAATGGTGTCCGCATGTAATCTGAAAATGGGAGACTCACGGATTCATAACAGTTGCAAGTGGGGCAGCGGTAATGGAAAAGGCACCCTGTTTGTGATACTGACAGAATGGCAGGCCAAAAAAGTGACAGGGTTGGTTCTCAGATTAGATCTAGATCCTCAGACAGTTTGTGTTCTCATTCCTATTTCTCTCTGGCCTATCCTGATCAAAGGAGTGCTCCGAACCAAGCAAAACTCAAACTCAAGCTCCCTGCCTTCAAGGAGATGCTCGCCCAGATTGTCACCCAGGCTAGTCCCTGAAGGTGAGTCTGGCCAGGGTAGACTCAAAGTCTCCTTTTAAACCCCACGGCCTATTTACATTGCGAGTTAGTCAGCGATCAGATCGTGCTTCGTGATATTTAGAGCTTCCACTGGAAACCAAAGCCCTTCAGGATCTGCATTCCAACAAGTGCACGTCTTTGTCGTTCAACATGGATGAGTTCTACTGACGCACAGGGAAATGATTTTTACAGAAATATGTCTAGGAAAGTGATTTTTGATTTCAAAGCCAACAGCTCAGATAAAGACAAGGAAGATCTTTAACTGTCGTTTTTCATTCTAGTCCACATTTTTAAGGGATTAAAAATGTTTTCTTTTTACTCCTTGTCTCCAATCCTTTAGAGGTATCTCTAGTCTTTATTTTCTTCACAATTTCAGTGGGGGGGTTTTTTGGTACTCTTTAAAATTTCTGCATCTGATTTCCATTTTAAATACAGTTACATTACATTTTAACTAGTACCAGACAAAGTGTAGATGCTGTTAATAGTGTTGATGAAAAAATAATTGCTGTTCACATAGGTAATTTATGATTTATTTTCAATTTACTTTAGTTAATAGGAAATTTTTTCATTTCTCACTTAATTAGGCATATTATCCTGTAGAAAGCCTGAAGTTATTACACACACAGAGCAGTTTGTCAGTTTAGACATAAGTACAGTGTCCAGCAAATTTGGTCAACAGCTGCTTTAAATTATAAATTAATTTAAAAAAAATCTAAGGATTGTGTAATTCATAAATGAATTAGTAAATATTCCTTCTTACTTTTTTGGAAGATCTTAAAGAGCACTGGTATCTGTTCTTAACTATTGATAGAATTGCCCAGTGAAGCCATCTGGTACAGGATTTTATTTATGTATTTGTTTGTTTTTGAGGATGGGTTTTATCAGTGATTGAGAAGCTTCATTTGTTATGTATCTCTTGAGTCATTTTGGGTAGTCTTGTGTCCATTTTATGTAGGTTGGCCAAGTTACACGTAGTTACTCAGAAGATTTTTTCATAATTCTATTTATAGACACTCTGCAGGTTACAAATGTTTATGGGCAACTTCTGCTAGATTTTCCATGGCCAACAAAAAGAATCATGAACAAACTGGAATTTAATCAGAACTGGAAAAAATTTTCGGGTCAAAACCGTGATACAGGAGACTCATTGGAGGCATGGCAATCCCTTTGGGGAGTTTGATGCATGAAATTAGATTAATCTTGGCAGATGCGGCATGCTTCACATGTAGTCTCTGATGTCAGGCTATTTGAATCCTGACCCTGCTATTTAACTGCCCTTGTCATCTTGGTTTCCTCATCTGTAGATGGGACTCACCACAGTACTTGTCTCATCCAGGTGTTAGCAGCATTAAATGAGTTGATACCAAACTCTCACGGAGCCTGGGGCTTGAGGAATGCCAGAAAGCTACTATTGAAGGAGTCTTTCTCCCCAACTGCTTTTTAACTTGTCCCGCTTCTGTGTTTAGCTTTACTGTTCCTTATACAGCTCCTTTTAAAATAAAAATGCATTTCCCATCAAGTTATGCAGTGTTGTTAGTTATTTTAGTTATCTACTACTGCTATCAGAGCAGTGTTCCAAGTGGGTGGTGTTATCCAGCAGAACGTGTTTTCTCATGAGCTAGTAATCTGAATTTGAAAGGCTGGCTCTCTGATGGAAGGCTGTGTATGTGTGTGTGAGAGAGAGACAGAGAGATCTATGAGGGAGGTGCTTGAGCTTGTGTGTGTATTTGTGAGATCAATGTTTGGGGGAGGTACTTGAGAGAGAGAGAGAGAGTGTGTGTGTTTGAGAGAGAGAGAGAGAGAGAGAGAGAGAGATCTACGGGGGAGGGGCTTGTCTCTCCAGCTTCTCCCTGGTTCCCTGGAGACCTCCATGTGTCTTCACATCTCTCCTCCCTCATCTCCTCTACTGACTCCCTTGATTCTTTTGCAGCACAAGAGAGATTTACTCACCATCTACCCTATAATGATCTTGCCTCCTTAACATAGCAAAGACAACCCTGTCTTCAATGGGATTATAGCCACACTGGTAGAGGTTCAAATTTATAGCACATATTTCGAGGCGACATAATTCAATCCACCGTCATTAAAAAAAATGAAAGCAGTGTAAAGCTTTGTAGCAGTTCAGCCTGCCAATCACTCAGCTCTTCCCCACTGTCTGCTGGGCTGTGGTTTCAGGACCTACTTTGCAGCTTCAAACTGTTCTTGTTTAAAAAGAAAAGGTGGTTAAATAATCGTTTACCTTGCTGATTGTTTTCAAACACCAGAATCTACACATATTATTTACCAGTATTTTGAATGGTAACTCTGTCCTCCCCCACCTCCCTACCCCAACAACTTCTGTTGGGAGATAATGCTTTCTTCTTTTCTATCTTGACTTCAGCTTCCCTGGGATCTTGTTAAACTGAGTCTGCAAAGTGGTTTTAGCACATTTGCCAAGTGGTTAATGCAGCCCGCAGAGATGCTGCTGGCGCCCGAGCCTCATAGTGGGAAACTGGATCAGCGCTGGAATTCAGTTGGTCACAGGCCTTCCTGCCTCTTAGCTCATCTGCTGCTCTTGATGAACTATTATTACTGACCCTTTAGGCTTGGATTTGCTAACCTCGTGCTCCTCTATCTACTGCCCTCTATCCTACCTGTTGAATGTATTTGCTTTCAAGAATCAGTGCTTTGGAGGAAAACACAACCATGGTAATAATATTAATAACATCTTTAATATTTATTGTGTTAGTCTGGGTTGACTAGAGAAAACAAATCCAGAGACACTCATACGTATAAGAAAGAGCTTAATATTAGGAAATAATTGTGTTTCAGGACAACATCCCAGCCCAATCCAACTCAAGTCCCTAAGTCCGATACTAGTCATAAGTCCCTCTTCAGACTCAGTTACAAACAATGATGCAGAATGCAGGAAGATCACAGGCTAGTGGGTGAAAAGTCTTATGGATGCAATGCAGATTTCAGCCTGGCTTATGGTTAGGAAGATGAAGGCAGAGAGAGGGGGAGGGTCCCAGGACCTTCCTTATGAGAAGGTCCACCCACAAGACTGATATCTGTACGTTGACGTGAAATTTTGTAACCAGTACATACACGGTATATAACTTATTAGATGTCAGATTGATCTGTTCCTTCATAATTCTGGGCAGTAGCTACAATTATCACTCATATTTAGATAAAGCTAGCACACCTTTAAAAGATCTCTTATGGCAAGGAGGAAATAGAAGACATCTATGAATTAACTTCAATTCCTATAGTGATTTTAATACCTTTAAGTGGGTTCATACTTCATGGGAACAATTTTTCAATGGAAATATGTGAATAGTTAAATTGTCTTAAAATTGAAGGGATGCTACATGGTGTTGCCAAGGATATCTCTGGAACCCTTCATAAGATTTGCTGTAGTGAATGAAGTAGTCGAAGTGTCAATTTCAGATTCAGAGGTTGTTGCCATTTCAGACCACAGCAGTGGAAGATGTATCAACAATGTAAGTCCCTCAAATGAGTCCGCTTTCCCGGACACATGAAAATTATGTTCAGACAGTAATCTATTAAGTGCAATGCCATTGTTGTTAGGTGCCTTCAAGCCCGTCGTCTCCACTCACAGCAATCCTCTATCTAACAGTTTTATATTAGAGCCCATCCATCGTTGTAGCCACTGTATCAATCCATCCGGTCGATGGTCTTCCTGCATTTTCACTGCGCTTCTACTGTGCCAAGCATGATGTTCTTTTCCAGGAGCTCGTCTTCCCTGATAACACTTCCAAAGTCCATGAGATGAAACCTCAACCTCCTTATCTCGAAGGAACTTTCTGGCTCTCGTTCTACAACACTGTTATTTCCTGGTCAGTCCATGGTCCTCTGAGTATTCTTCGAGAGCAGCATGATTCATATTCATATGCATTGACCCTTCTTCATCCTTCCTGCCTCAGTGCCTGTGAGGCCATGGAACATGCCCCTGGGTAGGGTCAGGCACCCCTCAGTCTTTGGTTTCAGTTCTTTAAGGAAGTCTCCCCCACCCACCTCCCCCTACTAACTGCAATGTGTCACTTGATCTCTGGGCTACTTCCATGAGCATTGATTGTGGGCCCAGGCAAGACATGCTGTTTTCTCTTATCACAATGTTACCGCTTGGTCTAGTTATGAGGGTTTGGGGTTTTTTTTCTCTATATTCAGTTGTAATCCATATTGAAGGCCACAGTCTTTGAGCTTCATCAGCTAGTGCTTCAGATTCTTGCTGCTTTATGAGAAAGTAAAATATTGTGACAATTACCAAAATGGGACAGAGTTCAAGGAAGCACAGGTTGCTGGGGAATATGATCCTGGTAAACTTGTTTGACATCAGACTGGCACAGGTTTCCCATGTGTCTCAAATACAGTCACTGTGATATGAAAGACGCCGAAGCACAGTGAAACTGAGTCTTTTACAACAACTCTTTTTAAAGTTTCAATGAATGCTTTTACTTGAGTGAAATTCTTGGTGCTTGGGTATTATTATTATTGTTATTATGACTGACTCCTTTAGTATTTTTCCATTTGCAATCCATTCTTCATTTTGTATAGCCATTTCTTTATAGTTCACATCATCAAAGCACTGTTTGTCTTCCCCATCAGTAATTAATAAACTTTAGAAAGCCTCCTGACATCCAGAACTTATGCCCTTTTTTTTTAAGAATAGTGCATATGCTAATAAGCATCCAAATTAGCCTTACTCAGAAATGTCAGACCCATTCTGGGAATTAAGCTTGTACTTATAATCACATATTAGAGAATGTCCTGCCTTCTGTCATCCTATTATGCATTAAATTACATCTGTAATGAACCTTCACCAGAAAAATCAAATGGAAATAATTGATTTTAAAGAAATGCTATCTTCCAATATTGAATTTAATATAGCCCAATTTTGAGAAATTAAATTGACATTACTGAAATGCTTAAAATATATTTGTCTTTAAGTTTTAGTGAAAATTATCTTCAGTGTTATTTATGCTTTTAATTGGTATTATCTGTGGCACTGCTTGGTAAGGTGAAATGTTACTGCATAGATGAAAAACATAAATCCATGAAGTTTTTTCCCCTCATGTTGTTGATAGACCTATGGAGACAGAATTAAATACAGAGAGATGGAACTTGACACCTTTTCATTAGTCAGGATAGTTACTGAGTTCTTATATCTCAGACTAAGTACACTAAAGAGGTTTTTTAAGTTGCTTTCAGTTGATAGGATGAATCTGGGGTGGAGTATTAATGCGTTCCTAAGCCAATGTTTAGAAGCTATTCAGCTCAAAATAAAAGTTACTTTAACTCTTATAAAATTATCTTTAAAAAACCTAATCTCAATAGCCCTCAAGTCAGTTCTGACCCATGGTGGTCCTATAGGGCAGGGGAAGACTGCCCCTGTGGGTTCCAGACTTGAACTCTTTATGGGAGTAGAAAGCCCCATCTTCCTCCCACGTTGCACTTGGTGGTTTCAAACTGGGGACCTGGTGGATTGCAGCGTAATTTGTAACCACTAAGCCTCCAGGATCCTAAAATTATGCCAGTTATAACGTCCTTCATAAGGTCAGGAGGCGGCCCACCACCAATTTTCTTTTTTAAATACAGGTTGAAGAAGGTGCGAAAAATATACGTCTAGGCTCGTTAATTGGTTTGATGGTTGAAGAAGGAGAAGACTGGAAGCATGTGGAAATTCCTAAAGACGTAGGCCCTCCACCACCAGCTGCGAAGCCTTCCGTGCCTCCCTCTCCAGCGGTACCCCTGACATCTGCCCCTGTCAAAAAGGAGCACAGCCCCGGGAAGCTTCAGTGAGTATGGTTATTGGAATGGTGATGAAAAGGAAAAGGACATGACAGCCTTTGGAGTACTTTAATCCTTATCATGACGTAGAAAGTTACCCATCTTTTCCTCTGAGGAGACTGAGGCCTGTCAGGGATGGTTTGACTATTTATTCCGCAGATAGAGTCATTGAATACCTGTCGTGTTCCATCTACTCTGAAAGCTTCGCTGACCAGTTGAGAACAGAACCGTCTTTGTCCACAGTGAGCTTGAATTAGGCTTTAGGATTCCGGAATGGCATTCAGTATGGTACCAAACATTGTCCTGTGTTCCCATTCATGGAATTCCAGTTCCTAATATAGAGCTGATCCAAAATGGAACTAGCATTTTAGTACATATTCCTTTTAAAGCTCTTCAGCATCTGGGTCTCTAACACAGAGCTGATCACTGTGTGCTCCCAGACCCACCCCCCACAATGGTGTCTGTATCCAACTGATACTTTGTAATTATAGTGTGTGTGTGTGTGTGTGTGTGTGTGTGTGTGTGTTACGCCCAAGTGGCACACGAAGTTATTTTTCAGCTGCTAACCACAAATTGAATGCTTTGAACCCTCTACCAACTGCTCTTTGGGAGAAAGAGAAAGACATATTTAATACAATTTGCTATTGTCAACTTTTTAAAAGCATCTGCTGAAAATCCCTTTTATATTTTACTTTCCCCATTGCCATAATTTCCCCCTTCATTTTATCTTCTTTTACAAGGGAGTTTCAAAAAGTTTGTGGGAAATCGGATTTAAAGATCATGGGATTTTTCTATGATTTTTTTTAAGCCCTGCCATATTTTGCTATGAAAATCCAGGCATCTGTATGCCAGTGGTCGGTCTCACTGGTGAAGATGGGATTGCCAAGAGAGGGCCAAGCATCTCAGTAGAGGCTTCGCTGTCATCTGCCCTCTTGGCTCTGCTCACATCCGCCTCCTGAGAGATTGGGTCTGGGTCTGGGGTCCCAGGTGCCTTTTAAAAATGCCAGACTGCACAATGTTGACCCAAGCAGAATTGTTGGTGCTTGTGTGTTGGAATTGGCTACTAGTTGGTTTTTTATGAAAATCTCAAATTTTAGCTTTTCCTTTAAAAAATCTGAGTAGTTGGTCCCATGGGGCCCATACCAGCTGGAGCTGAGAATTTTCCGTTGCCCCTCTGGGCCCAGCTGGTTCCGTGGGCCCAGCTTGTTTCACTCATTTCTCTTGATCTGATTGCGTAAGCACTTGTTTTTTGTTTTTTGTTTTTTTTGGGGGGGGGGCATTGAGTTTTACTGCCTTGCCTTAGATTTTCATGGAGACACCGACACCTGCTCCTCATGTGACACCCCCCCCCCCCCAGGTGCATGCCTCAAAGAGCTCTAGAAGGGTTTTCGCCCTTCTTGCTCCCTAGAGCATCCGCGCAAATGGTAAGAACTTTAAAATTGACAAAGGAGCACTAACGTTTGTTTCCTACTGGTCACTAGGTGGTGACTCCCTAAAACCACATTCACTGCCATCCCGTTGCTGCCAGCTCACAGCAACCCTGTGGGACAGGGTAGAATGATCTTAGGAGTCTCAGAGACTGTCACACTTGACAAGAGTAGAAAGCCCGGATGACTAGCCACTTGACAAGAGTAGAAAGCCCAGTCTTTCTCCCGCTGGATGATGGATGACTAGCTGTGTAAGAAAGATGTAGTCTCAAAATGTAAGCTCTTTCTCCTAATGATTCTATACTTATATTAAAAGGCTTCTTTTGGAAGATTAAGTTTTCTGGGTTGTTCTGACTATAATGTAAATGGTACTAACAGATTTATTAATTTGATTGTGGCCATCTGCAGAAGTCATTTTAACTGTATTACAAGACTTTATCTTGTCTAATTATCAACTAAACTGGATGTATCACTGTATTTAAATCAAGTGGAAGTGCTCCTTGTTGCCATTAATCTTCATGTTTTCTTCTTAGGTTCCGCTTAAGTCCAGCTGCACGTAACATTCTGGATAAACATGCGCTCGATGCTAGCCAAGGCACTGCGACCGGCCCCCGAGGGATATTCACTAAAGAGTATGTGTGTGTTTTCTACAATAAGCAATTCCATTTCTCATGATCATCTCTGCCTGGAAGTAGTCAAAGAAGAACTAATTCAGTGTTAAGATTTAAAGCAAGTGTGGTGTTCTTTCAGACTTTTAATTGTCTTTGTCAGTGTAAAATTATGAGGTTTGCTTTCAAAATAATTGCAGCATTACTGGAAGAACAATTCTAATTTAGTAAACTGGGTCTTTGGGAATGGTGACAAAAGCAGAAAATTAGAATTCAGAACAGTTAGAGCCTCGAGTATAGATGAAATAATTATGTAATCACATTAAATTTCTGAAACATGTAGAAGTCTTTCTCCCTTCCCTCCCTTAAATGACTAGTACATTTCCAAACAATATGCTCTATCTTATCCAATGTGCCACATGTTTAATGTGCATGTGTATGCTTAATGCTATTAAAAAATCAAGAAGAATTAATGAGCAGACTATTAAAGCAGAAATATAATGAGTCGATAGTACCTAATGTACTGCTAATGTGTACGTGCAGTGGTGTGTAGGGGAACTGGATTTATGCTAATGGTAGTGGAGTAATTTGGAAAAGGAGAGTAAAGGGATTTTTTTATTGTACAACATAAAGAATGTAGTAAATGTCACTGAATTACATGTGTAATTCAAAGCTGCTGAATGTTGACTATATACATGTATGTGTGTATGTATATGTATGTATATTGCTTTGCTAAAGAAAATGATGACCAGCAGGAGAGAGAAAAAAGTCAAGAAAGATGGGAACCCAAAAGGCTCTTGATTTTTGAGAGGAGGTGGCCTTTTAGAGGGTGCGGAGAGTGTGTGGCAGCAGAGGGAAGTGTCCTGACCTTCGTGTTCCTTGCATATGTTTGTCATATGTGTATAAGGAGCAGGAGTCCGAGTTAGACTAGCGCAGTCGTCTTTCCTCAGGAGAACACAATGATACCCCAAGGAAGCAAAAGCAGAATTAAAAGTTAGGTTTTTTTCATTTTTTTAATTCATTTTTCTTCCCAACCTGCCATTCACTTCTCTTCCCAGGCCCACTTCTGAGCCCCGTCCTGTCCCCACCACTGCCTTAAGGAATTAAGTCTTTAGAACTAGATCTTCAAATTATTAAATATTATAAAAGTTGTTCTAAAAACAGCTTTAAAGCATACATAATTAAGGCCTTTAAAGATGCCTGTGTTGTAAATTGAACATTATGGTGACCTTTGGAAAAAATTATGGCCCAGTGTCATTCATCAACAGAAATGTCATCATCTGATTTGGTTGAAAATTTAAAGGTTTTGACTTAAACTGCCTCCTCAGTACTGTAGCACACATTTAAAAAAAGTGACGGATAGTCTTTCACATCTTGTCAACTGAGGATACAAGGGGAATGGAGGAGCAATGCCCCTGACCCGGTGTCTGTTGGGGAAAACCACGAGTGTCGGATGCTGTTGTACCTCCGCACAGACGCCCAGACACTGCTTCAGAGTACACTCTGTGCACAGCTGCTTAGGATTCATTTTGCTGTACATTGTCATCATAGGGTCTCATTGGGTTGCTTATTGCAAGATCAGCTGCTCTAGGCCCCAAAGATGGGGCCTCAGACCCCGTGTCGCAGTTCTACACTGACCAGTCGGTTTGCTGTGAGTCAGAAGTGACTCAGTGGCAGTTGGGTTAGTTTTCAGATTAGTCACTTCTCCATGGAGGAGACATCCATGTGACCATTACGAAGGCAAGAGCCAGAGCTCTGCTTAGAAACAGCACACTTCAGGTGTTTGCCTGTGGACCCCACATCTTTGGCGTATCTTCATCGTAGACTGTTGTGGTCATTTGTATAGGCACAGCACACCATCAAAGATCTAGTAGGTTTGGCAGACACACTTACAGTTCGTTTTTGGTGCTGTTTCTTTTAAAAATGAACTCCTGATACATAGAGTGAAGAAGAAAGCCAAGATCACCGAAAAATTTGTATAGAAATTGTTGAATGAGAACCTAAGCTTCCGTGCAAACCTGCTATAACCCTTCAAAAAAAAAAGACAACAAAATATTATATAGTTAAGCTAACTCTTGGCACACTACATAAATTGATCTCTGAGCAATCCTGCTGGAGCAGATTGTCTGGAGGGAGTGACTGGGCCACGCTTTGCTGCTCTGCAGATGCATCCAGTGCTTTGCTTCCCTTCTGGTGGGGGAGCTTCTTGTGGTGGTGAGGGGCCCCCGCGGTGATGCCAGCGCACCACAGCCCTGTGCACAAGAGACAAACCCATCCTCTCGCTGTCTAGTGTTCCTGTGCAGGAGCGCATTTGTGGAAGCCATGGTGTCAGTCCATCTTCTTGAGGACCTTCTTCGCGGCCCCTCCACCTGGAGCTTTTATTTGCCACTAATTGTTCAGTGTAGTCTGCGTAATCATTTAATGAACAGTTACCAGAAAATCTTTCTCTGCATTGTAGAAGTTAAGCAATAATTCACCTTTATACTTCATGAGTTATGTGTCTGTAAAAGCTTTCTCTGAATCCATGTCTAATAGTGATCGCCTGTCTGCTTGTTTGATTGATGTATTCCTTCTTCACTTAGTGTTACGTTGCCCAGATACCTTAATCCACAGAGGGATGAGACTGGATGGCCTATTTCTTGATTAAATAATCCATCACAGTTACCGTAATAAGCCAAACCAGACACATGCTGTCGAATGAATTCTGACTCACATCAACCCTGTCAGACAGAGTAGGACTGCCCTGTTGGGTTTTTGAAGCTGAAAAATCCTCACAAGAACAGATAGCCACATTTTGCACCTGCAGAGTGGCCAGTGGCTTTGAACCTCAAGCCTTTTTGCTTAATAGACCAGAGCCTTAGCCACTGTGGTACAATTATGCCTGTGATACAAATATTATGTAGACATATATATTTCTATATATCCAGATACTCACAGAATGAGCACAAGACAATATTAATAATTCTCTTTTAACATTGTATCCCCACCATCTGTAATACTGTTTTCAGATTTTTGTAGTCTCCTCAAGTGATTGTTTGCTTTTGACTGCTAACTTTTGTTAGCAGTTTGTTTTTGACTGCTAACTGCAGTTTTGAATGCCACAGAAGGCAGTGCTGTTTCTGAATGGCTCAGTCACAACCTGGGTCAGGACTCTAAGGCCAGGTGGTGGAGCAACAGATATGGGTGTGTTTCCTATAGCTTTTGAAAAAAATTAACTTCTGCTCAGAAACTAATTTTGATCACTATATAAATAAACCAGTGTCTAAGGCTAAACTTTCTTTGGTGGTCACCTTGAATTGGCTTAAAATACAGATTGATCATCAATTTTAATAAAGGGTATATGAAGGTTTAATGTGTTTATGTCATAGCAAATGGAAAGAGACTACTTATGTTCGGCTGTTACCTGTAAACGCTCTTAAAAGCTAAATTCCTTTCATGGGAGACATTTTGCTAAATCTACAGAAAGCCTTCATTTCTATCCAAGCTGCCATCTTAAACGACTGAGGAGATGACTCTGGGGATTGTTTTTCAAAGTCATTTGCTTTGCATACTAAGGTCCTCACATTTAACTGGAAATGGTGGTTTGGTTATAGCTATACGGCAATTAAAAATTAATTTCTCAGCAAAAGTTAGCTTGTCAAAAGCCATAGGGAACACACCTGTTGCTCCACCACCCAGCCTTAGTCCTGCCCCATGTTGTGGCTAAGCCAAGAAGACCCAGCACTGCCTTCTGTTGTGTTGTAGGGCTTTGTGCGTGATGAACACGTGACGGTCTTTATCAGGAGCTTTAGATTAGAACACAGGTTCCCAAACTTATTTGACCTTCTGTCCCCTTTTCACAGAAATATTACTCAGTGCCCCCTAGCAATTAAATGTTTTGTACTATGGCCTATAATCCAGGAGAAATTGCTTTTGCAGCCCCTTCTAGATTGTTCCACACCAGCCTCACCACCACCACCACCACCATTTGCCCCAAAGGGGGGCGGTATCACCCACGTTGAGAAAGCACTGCTTTAGAAGAATTCTGCTAGTCTACTGCTTCATGCAATCTCAGGGCTCCTTCGGTAATATGAGACATTCTCAAGAAACAAACAGAGCCCTTCTAATTCTGCCTGCTTGTTGTGTTCGCACACCGTTTATGCACTCTGCGCAGTCTCTGTGCTGAAGTCGCTGGTGCAGAATGGCCGGGCTCTGGAGTTGGCAATACCTCGGTTGGCTTTGCGCGCACTCACAGCAAGCCTGCGGCCGCGAGTCCAACTTCAGAACCTGGCCCTCTGTCCCCTGCAGTCCTGCCACGCCGCTCTTGTGAGGCGCCGTGGTTTTCCCCTCTTGACGCTGCCTCGAACCCGAGGAGACACTTCACAGCTCTCTCGAGACTAGCTCCTTCCCATTACCCGCTGCCGGCGGACTTCCCGTCCCGAGTGAAGGATGTCGGTTGGGTGTGTCATTGTCACCTGAAATATGCTCAACCGAGGCAGGTGCTGGCCTGTGCCTTTCTCTACTCTCTTGGAGAAATAGTAGCAAAATAGTAAGCGGGTTTGAGAAATGTTAAAAATAGAATTTCTCTTACAATGACTAAAAAGTAATTATATTTGTTTGTTTGGCTTTGTATTGTTATTGCAAATACAAGTCTTATGTTAGTGGAAAAATTCTGTTACCTTTTGCTTCAGTTGTTGCCACAAACTTTGAATCCCCTCCATGCTTTCCAGTTCGTTGTCGTAGGACATTAATATTTACCTAAAGGTATTTTGTTTATGAAGATATGCTAATGTATGTACCCACTATCAGAGCACAGTAAATTGAGGATTTGATGTGGACAGTAATTGCATCATTCTCATAATCTAAGATAACCTTTGTTTTACAGAGTAAACAAAAACATAGTCTAAGTCGATGGTTGCTGTCTCTGCTAAGAAGCCGTCTATTGGGTTTATTGTGTAGGTCCGGCTGATGGCACGTTGAACAACATTTAAAATACTGTGTTAATTTCTGGCTGTGAATACTAATTTGTATTAAAGGGGGTTAATAAACGCTCCGGTCAAAGTGATAGACACAGTACACGTGACACTTTGTAAATGACAAATACAAAGAATGAAGGTGTGGCTTTAGCAATGAGTGAGTCAGCTACCAGATGGCACTTCTTCCCCAGAAGAAACTAATTCCCTTTCAAATTTATTATCTATACACAGGGCTCTCATTCTTCAGGGGCACCACAGTGCAAATGCAATCACTCTTCTCGAGTTTGTCTTAGTCCTTGTGCAACTTTCACAGGGAAAATGCCAAGGCTTGGGGTGTTTTGGGTCCAGTGACCTTGTGTATTTCCTCTGTCTTCTTCTGAGGCTTCCTGTATTGTTCAATATTTTGCCCATAAAATCTTTCCAGTATTATAACTTGATTAAATTTTTTCTCGAGTTTTATTCTTTTCCCGGGTAAGATAGAATGAGTGGTTTTTTTTCTTCTTTGGTTTTTCAGTTCTGGGTCTTTGCACATTGGTAATACTTTGTCTTCTTATGCTACCTTTGGGAACTTTCTATCCAGCTCTTTCATTTCATCATTTCTTCCATTTGCTTTAGCTACTCCATGATAAAGAGAAATTTCAGAGTCTCTTCTGACTTCTACTTTGATTTTTTTCGTTCTTCCCTACGTTTTTAATGACTTTAATGCTTTTTTTCATGTATGAGGTTTCCGATGTCATCCTGTAACTCCTCAGGCCTTCTGTCAATAGTGTTCAATGAGTCAAATCTATTCTTAAGATGTTCTTGAAATTCAGTTGACATGTTCAGGTTGTATTTTGCCAGTTATAGATGTGTTTGAACTTTCTTTCACGTCAACATCAACTTACATAGAGTAATTGATTATCTGTTGCATTGTTAGTCTCTGGCCTGTTTTTAGCAACTGGTATTGAACATTTCTATCATCTCTTTCCACAGATGTAGGTCATTTTGATTTCTGTATATTCCCCATGTGTAATTGCTGTTTATGTTATTAAAAACGGGTATATGTGATGAAGAACTCGTCAGTCTTGCAAAATTCTGTCACGATTTCCGGCTTCATTTTTATTTCTAATGCCAAGGCCATATTTTCCAACTGCAGTTCCTCTCCTTATTTCCAGCTTTCACATCTCAATAGCCAGTAAGTATTACTGCATCTTGACTGTGTGGCCAGTTTCAGATTGAAGATGTTGGTAGAATTTTGCATTTTCTTGATCACTAGCACGTATTCACATGCATACAAAGTAAATGAAAATACAATGGGTTGCAAAAGAACAAACAAATCTGTCTTGGAACAGATGTAGTCAGGGCTGAGCCATGGTAGCGTAGTGGTTGTGTGCGGGACTGGGGCCCACAGGGTTGATGGTTCAAATCCAGCAGCCGCTCTTTAGAAGTAAGAGCTCTTTAGAAGTAAGAATGCTTTTAGAAGTAAGAATGGTGGGACTGACCCCCATACCTTGGGCATGAGAGAGAGAGAGCAGTCATTGCAAGAGGACATCACGAAGGGTACCGTGGAGGGCAGCGGGAAAGAGGAAGTCTCGGCAAACTGGATCGGCACGGTATCTGCTGCAGTGGTCTCAGTCCTGCGACTCACCCTGAGGGTCATGCAGGTGCTGCGTAGGTGCATGGGTCGGTCGCTATGCATCAGAACAAACTCGCGGGCACCGGACAGCAGCATATCATACTTTGCTAACTTGACCTTTGTGTACATTTCAAAAGTGTGTAGCTATCATGGCGACTGAGCAAATCATCAGCTTAATAGCTATCTGTTTCTGTTCACCTCGCTGTGCACTCGTGCAAATATTGTAGCCCCTATGCCAGCCCATCTCATGGGAAGAAAGCGCCCTCCGCTTTTCCATTGTACTTCTACTGTACCGAACAAGAGAATCACAAACAAACTCACTGCCGGGGTCGGTGCTGAATCAGGGGACTCTGCAAGACAGAGGACAACTGCCCTCTGTGGGTTTCGGAGACTGGAACTCTTCTTTCTTTCTTTTTTAGAAATCATTTTATTGGGGGCTCTTGCAGCTCTCGTAACAATCCATACATCACTTTTATCAAATAACATGTTTGTACGTAGGTTGCCGTCATCTTTGAAACATTTTCTTTCTACTTGACCCCTTAGTACCAGCTCCTCTTTTCCCTTCCCTCCTCCACCTTCCTACCTTCATGTACCCGTGAACATGATAATAATTTATGCACCAGGTAAGAGACTAGGTTGACTTTTCCAGCCCCAACACTGGTTTTGTGGTATCAGCTTCCATCTGTATGTTTTTGTGACTTTCTCCACCTGCCCGCTCTGTTTTCTAAAGCTCTCGGCCATCCGTGTTGCTAATCAGAGTTTTCTAACCCGGTTTCATGTACAGGGATGCTCTCAAACTGGTAGAGTTGAAGCAGACGGGCAAGATCGCTGGAGCGCGGCCAGCACCAACCCCTCCACCCACTCCTACAGCAGCACCTTCCCCCACCCTGACCACAGCAGGCCCTTCCTATCCCCGGCCGATGATCCCACCGGTCTCAACGCCTGGACAGCCCAACGCAGTGGTAACGTTCCCCTGAGACGTTTCTCAGAGTCTGGTGTAGTCTAGAGAGGGGAAATGAGGACAATTCAAGAGCGTTTCACGAGTCCTCTGACCAGTCCGCCCTGGTAGTAACTAACTTTGACCACTGGGGAAGCGCCCTGGGGATTTTATGCAGCTTTCCCAGCACAGCCAAGTGTGTTTGTATGACATTCATTTCCCAACACAACACTAGGCTGTTACGCAGTTTTCCTTGTACACCTTCTGTACTGGGTGGATGCCCTCAAATAGCTTGATGTCTTTTTTTCTCAGCTGTCATCGTATCTTTTCAGTAGTGAAAGTGTAAGCATCTCTAAGAAGAGCTATCTACACTCCTTCTCAGATGCTTGCCATGTTTGGGGTTTCAAATGTCTCCACTCGCATCACTAGTTCCCCTTTCCCTGTACCTTTCATGTCATTTGTTTATCTTGAGAGGAAATGTAGGGCAATAAATTCACTCAAAGCAGAATGAGAACGTCACAGAAGGAGAAAAAGAAAGGACAGAGAGTTATAGAAATAATCCTGCATTCTGTTTCTCAAGGGGAGGTAGACAAGGAAAAACACCCCAAAAAGGGGAATTTTTCTTCAAAACTATGTATCATATATACTCAAGTGTAAACTGACCTGAATATCAGCCGAGGAACTTAATTTTAGCACAAAAACTTCATTTAAAATGTGCTGAAAGTATGCACTTATACATGAGTATTTACGGTATTTAAGTTTGGGTTTTTTTTCCTGGGGGGGGGTGGGGGGTGGCATCACTGCCCCCAGGTGGGAGTAGGAGGCCCAGCCTTGCTCCTGGAGAGCTGCTACTAGATTGAATGGCCAACCCTGTGGGCCGCAGTCCCGCACACAAACACTACGCCACCGGGGCTCAGCCTTAAGTTGTTGTTTTATCATAAAACGATCTTCTCACCTTCAAAGAGTGGACCTGCTGCTGCTGTGGGTTTCTGAGACTAATCTTTATGGGAATAGAGAGCCTACTATTCTTCCTCCTCTTGGAGCACCTGGTGTTTTTGAACTGTTGACCTCGTGCTTGGCAACCCAGCATGTGGCCCACTACGCCAGCAGGGCTCCTCTGGGTGTCTATTTAGCCATGAGATTGCCATTTGGGATTTGACAGATTTTTAAGTCATTTTAACAACAGTAACCTAAGACACCCTATGTAAAACTGGAACATGACTTTTATTGTTTATACTTGCAGTTGTATACTATAAAACCACAACTCAATAGACTTTACTTGTTAATATATACCTCTTCATACTAGACAATTGATTTTTTATGTATTATTATATATATAAACTGTAATTGATGTTCCCTAAGTCTGGTTACTGCAACTCTGGGGTTTGTGTGTATGTTATTCCATTGCATTTAGTGTGCACTCAACGGGCTCCGTGTCCTTGCAGGGCACCTTCTCTGAAATCCCTGCGAGCAACATCCGGAGAGTTATTGCCAAGCGGCTCACGGAATCTAAAAGCACTGTGCCTCATGCCTACGCTACCGCTGCCTGTGACCTGGGAGCTGTTTTAAAAATAAGGCAAGATCTGGTCAAAGGTGAGTGACGTGATGTTGGATTTACTGAATGTGGTACACATGCCAATGTAGGAATCACGGAATCCTTGATTTTTAAAACCCACGTTGTGTAATATGTTATTTCTGTTTCCATATTCGGGGAGTATTTTTCTGTTAGAGAAAGGAATTGGTTCTGTTTTCCCTATAAGAAATAAACTGGTTCCATAGTAGTATTGAATTAATCATGGATATATTACTTTTATGCCAAGTCAGCGTTTTTTGTTCTGCACAGTTTGTATTCCCCGTGCTGTCGTAGTTGAATTATATGCATTTGGTGAACGAGCATCCATTCAGCAGGCAGAGATTGAGTGCCAGTTTCTCTGCCACACACTGAGCTGTACAAATGATGCTATGGATTTTTGATGCATGCTCTTTCTTTCTTAAAGTAAAAGCAGTGCCTTTTTTTGTTATACAACATGAATGACTTGCTCAAACTAAGCAAACAGTTACTATTTCTCTTTTGATTCTAAATGACTTCCCAAGTCCTTTTGTTACAGCATTGGAAAGGCAAATCTTAGCATTTTAGCACTTGAAAATATGTATGAAGTCCAAAATTGATGTTTAGATATGTGAGATTGTACATAGTTTTGATATGTCACTCCTGTATACAAGTTTTCATTTTCACGTTTTCTCAGAAGGCTCTCAAGTTTTTTATACTTCGTACTAAAAAATATTGGTCAGATTCCTCCCCCAAATCACCCTATAAGGTTGCTGAGAAATTTTTGAATTTCATTGTGAACTGATCATTTCTTTCTTTAATTTTGGATAAAGGTATTTTGTAGATGTCCTTTATGAGGTTGAGGAAATCCCCATTCCTAGCTTGCTGAAAGTTTTAAGCACGAATGAATGACTGTCCTGTATGTATGCCTACTTGGATACGATGATTAATCAGTCATTTCCTGTGTGTGTCTGAAGAGAGGCCTTATCTCCCTTTGGCATTCATTTCACTTGTTTGTTTTGTGACCTCAGCTTTGTAATAGATCAAGAAAATCTCATTGTTAGGATACCAGCAACCTTCCATTGTGGCTCTCATATACATGTGTGTTCAATGGAGTTGACTAGAGAAACACATCCAGTGACATTCTTATATGTATAAGTACAAGCTTTATGGCAATAAATAATTATATATCGAGAAACAGCCCAGCCCAAAATCAAGTCCATAAGTTTGATATTAGCGCTTAAGTCCAATACCAGTCCATAGATTCCTCTTCACACTCATACAGGACATGCCATGATACTGAAAGATTACAGGCCAGTGGAAGCAAAGGCATGTGGATTCAGTGGTGGCAGAAGCATGTCAGCTCTGGCGTGGGTCTCCATGTGGCACCTCCAGCTCTCTGAGTGTCTCAATAGCAGGAAGGGGAACCAGAGAGAGTGTGTCCTGCCTCCAGGAAGAAAGAGAGGGAGTTTCCAGAATCCTCATGAGAAGACCACGCCCAGAAGGAGGCATCATCAGGCTAAGACCTGATTGACAGGCTAGACTCCACCCCCTCGTTCTTAATATCCTTAAGTTGACACGCTATTATAACTACCACAGCGTGCAAATTGTATACATACTTAGAAGATTGCATATTAAAACAACCTAGGGACTGAGCCCCAGTGGCGTAGTGGTTGTGCTCGGGACTGTGGCCCACTGGGACGGAGGTTCAATTCTAGCAGTGGGGCTGGGCCTCCTACTCCCACCACCGGAGAGCAGTGATGCCCCCCCCCCCAAAAAAAAAAAAAAAACTTATAGTTTTCCTTAGAAGCAAGGATGGTGAAACTTTGTCCCATGTGCCGTGGGCATGTTATCCAGAGAGACCCCTCCCTAGAGGAGGACATGAGCTAGGAGGTCAAGGAGAGGGGCGAAGAAAAGGAGGAAGACTCAGCAGAGGGATGGGCGTCGTGGCTGCCACAGTGGGCTCCAATGGGAGATCGGCTCTGCGGGCCTGGCGGCGTTTGCAACCATGGGGCTCAGGGCCAGTCTGCACCAATCCGACTCGGTGGCATTTCCCGAAAGAACAGCAATAACAGCTTTGCGAATTCAAGAAACGAAGTGAAATGCTACTAGCTGCTGGAGAGTATGTGATCACTTTCCAAAATGCTAACCTCTGCAGGCTCTCCCCATAGCTCTCAAACCATACTGGCTCAGTTATGACATTGAGAATATAATGGGAGTAATTCTTCTGACTCCATTACTCAGAGTATTTTCTGTCGTGAGGCAGAAGAAATACTTCAGTGAAGGTTTATATGACATTTTTGCACTGACAAGGTTTGGTATGCCCTTACCGTTAAGACTGAGTCAGCAAAAACTACATTTTATTTACCTGCTTACCTACCTATCCTCACCCCTTTTTTGATATAAATGGATAATATATATAGCACAATATTCTATACGTGTTACACACTTTGCTTTTGCCACTTAACAATATGCGACAAAGAACATGTGACATTCCCTTACAAACTGTTTCTTGCTCCGTTCTTCTCAGTATTGTCAACAATGAGCCCCTTTTTTGCTCATGTAAAGTTTTTGGTCATAAAGAGTTAAACAAAATAGAAAAGGGCACCTTTGGGCATACTAGATTTGGGATGCCTATTAGACACATTAGTGGAAATGTCATGTGAGAAATCGGATATATAAGTGTGAAGTCCCTTGTAGAGAAAGATTAGGGATTGAATTTGGAGGAGGCAAATAACATATAACAATGATCAAAACGCTGGCAAGTCCACGCCAGGGGAGGTGCCAACACTGAGGGCCAGGGTCAGAATGCTGCACAGGCAGGTGGTGATGGATATCTAAGAGGGGAGCATGACAGGGGAACCAGGGACAAAGTCTCTCAACTTGAAGATGGTGTTAAAGCTCTAACGTGCTTCAACTATTGGAGTCTAATGAGGAGAGAAACTATTGTGAGAATTCTGGACCTACAAGCCACCGATTCAAGGGGTGGCTTTGGAACTCCGTGAAGCACCGTAGGTAATAAAGAAAGCTGAACTCAACGATGAAAACTTAGCATATAAGTTCATAAAATTTAGATTTGAAATATATTTGCATTTGTGCAGCTTGAATCTTTTGTTTGTGGTTATCAATAAAATTTCCACGCACTGAAATCTGTTTGTGTTCTACTTCCAAAGGAATTTTAAGCGAACGAACAAACAAAAAACTTCATTATTTCTGGAAAACGACCTTAGATGAGGTAGGGCCTTCCACAGCTGGCAGTTAACGTGACAGTTTGGCAGTGTTGAAGATTTGGGTAATACATCGAATCTCCTTCTGAAATCTCCAGCATTCCTTTGGCATGAGCAGTGGTCCAAGTCAAATTCCATGGTGAGGTAGTGACAGCGTTTGTATATTCTGCCACATACCATTGACTCTTATCTCAGCCTTCGAATCTTTTTCTCGACACTCATGCAAAAAAGAATCGAGTGTAATATGAGTTTCTCAGTACTTCCTTACCCACTGGGAAGAGGGAAGAACAAAGGTTTTAATAAGTCACATGCTTTGGTTTTTATCAACTTTGTGTGAAGGGGTGCGCCTGCAGTGTGATCTTAAAATCAGTATGTATGCTCAAAGGAAATTGATTCAAATGGATTCACCATCAAATTACAGAAAACCTCATTTTATTCATTCAGCTAGGACTGGTGCCAGCATTGCTTCATCTCTGGCATTTGCTGTATCCTGTTTTGTTAAGTTAAAAAGCAACCATTATTAGATGCAGTAATCTCCATTTTTGGTTATACACTTCTCTTAGTAAAAGGAAATATGTAGCTATACATGATTGAGTAGTTAAAAGTTCCCACAGGCACCACTGATTTAATCTAATCTCTGTATTACAAAACATGCACAAAAGAAGAACATTTTTTAAAGAATGAGGAAAATAACTGGGCCCTCCTATAAACCCCCAGGGAGGCATATACACTGCACATACTGAAAGTCCATTAGTCATCATTGTAGGCGTAGGAATTAATGATTTTATTTCTGGGTATAGTTTAATCTATCATTCAAGTTCTTGTTCATGATGCCTGAGCAATTTTAAAAACCTTATAGTACAAGTCCAGAGTGAATGAATATATTTATGGCTAATATTATTTATTGAAAACTTACCTCATCTGATGAAAGTTTTTCTAATCAGGGAAACCTTACTTAATAAGCAAGCAAGCAAAAACCAACAAAAGTTCCATAGTGGGTGTTAAAATAAGTTCAAGTTAAATCATAATGATTGTCGATAAAGTTTGGTTAATGTTAATTTTTTTTTTCCAGATAACATAAAAGTATCAGTAAATGATTTTATCATCAAGGCAGCAGCGGTGACCCTTAAAGTAAGCAGTCCTTAAGTAATTTTGGCTTTTAAAGTAACTGCACATCCTGGAGGGGGGGTTCTATAATAATACCTACAGCTCTCTTTAAGTTCCACAAAAATATTAACAATCTTATTGCTAAAGATACTCGCTCACTTAATGTCCCTCTTTTTACAGATGAACAAGCAGAATCATAAGGATTCGCAACTAACTATAGCCGAATAAAGACCAGCCGGTCTACAGATAATGGTTGAGTCCATGTCTTGTGCTAGCTGGTTGCATTCTAGGCATTAGCGATGGGGGCAGCCATGACCCCAAACTGGCAGTTTCTGTACTCATGGGAATAGTCTTCTCCCAGGGGAAAACTACCAAATATGTATATTAGATGAGGAAATGTGCTGAGAAGATAAATGAAAAGATGCCATTTCCGAAAGTTAGGCAGGGGAGGTGGCGTCCAGCACCGTGATATTTGAACGAAGAAAGCATGGGTTGAGGTGATAGATGGGGTAGGTAAGAGGGTGCACAGCGTTGTTACCATGATCAGCTCCTAGTGACCCATGTGACGGAGTTGAGTCGCCCCTGGATCTCTGTAGGTTGGAACTGCCTTTACCGAGTGGCTGCCAGGTTCTTTCTCTTGCTGAGTATTGTGGCTTCCAGCCACCCGCTTTTTGGTTAGGAGCCAAGCACTTAGCTAATGCTAACAGGGAAGAAACTGATTAAACATGCAATCAAGATTATTGGTAAATTCCTGGTGACTGGAATGGGCAAGTCGGAAACAAAGAGAAAGGATCGGTAGTTAAAAACTGTTGCCCTGGTGGTCGAAATCACATTGGGGCTCACATGATAGAATTTTGTAAAAACCAGAGGTAAAACTTAGTGTAAAAAAAAAAAAAAAAAGCACCTTTTTGCAACACCATAAACAGTGTCTGTACTCCCGGACCTCTGTGGAATACATAGGAGTGGAAACAAGGTCAGGGGCCACTGAAACAAACTATCAATTGTTTATGTGCGAGTTCAGGTTGAAGTTGAAGAATCTGCCACACCAGCCAAAAATACAAGCTGAAATATACCCCACCTACATTTGAAGGAATAGGTTTGATGCATTGAGCACTAGTGATCAAAGATGAGACATATTATGGGATGGTGTCAGGAACATTTTACAGGAAGAAAGACCATTAGAAATACAGTGGGAAAGAGACCAAAATGGTAGCAGAAGAACCTGAAACTTGCTCCTAAATAGAGAGGCACCAGAGCACCTGGACAAAATGAGAAAGGAGAAGAGAACGTTCCTAAAAGCACCTCACGAAGGCAGAACAAGGTGTCTACAGTGGATCGTGCAAAGATCTGGACCGCAAACCGAAAACCATGCCCCACATTTCTCAAGCTGAAAGAACTGGGGTGAAAAAATTCAAACCTGACACTGAAATATTAAAAGATGTTGAGAAACGCAAAAAAGGAGATTAGAAAAAAAATGCACACAGGCTCTGTATGTTAGTCTGGGTAGACCAGAGAAACAAATATATATGTGTATATATGTGTGTCTTTATATATGAGAGTTTTATATGAAGGGTAATTGTACATTAAGAAAACATCCCAATCCAGTCCAGTCACATCATAAGTCTAATATTAACCCATCTATCTGATACCCATCTATGAAGTCCTCTTCAGACTCACGAAACATGTGCAATGAAGCCAAATGCAGGCCGATCAGAAGCCAGGGGCTAAAAAGTCTTTGGATCCAGTGGTGTTATAAGCAGCTCAGTGCTGATAGGGGTCTCTCTGTGGCTCCTCCGGCTTCATGTTTACATCCATGTGGCTTGTCCAACTCCAGGCACTAGTGTCTTGTCAGCCGCAGTGTCTTGCAGGGAACCGGCCTTATCAGTCGAGTGTCTCCAAGGGAGTGAGCTAAGAAATAGTATCTCCTGTCTCCAAGAAGGAAATACTAGACTTCTGAGAATTCTCAGGAGGAGACCACACAGACCACACAGAGGTCTCATTGGCTTTCTCCACTTTAGCAGGCCAGACTCCACCCCTACACTCTTAATCCTCAAATTGACACCGGATTAGGTGGTCACCATATTCTGTACAGAAAACATCAGTTGATACCCACATGTCAAGAGGCAGCATATGATCAGGAATCAGTGGTGCTGAAGGAAGAAGCCCAAGCTGTGTTGGAAGCATTAATGAAAAACATGGCTCTGGGCATTGACAAAACCAGTTAAAATAGTTACACAGAGGCAACACTGGAGGCACTCCGTAGTTTATGAATTTTGGAAGTTTGGAAGGAAATTTGGAAGACCACTGCCTGCCAACCAACTGGAAGAGATCCATACCTGTCCCTATTCCAAAGGAAGATGACCTGAGAGAATGAGGAGACATCGAACAATATAATTAATGTCACATGCAAGTAAAATTTTGAAGATACAGGTAATTAAAAAACTGTTGCAAATTTAAAAAAAAAAACTGTTGAAGACAAAGAGTTGCCAGAAATTCAAGCTAGCTTCAGAAGAGGGCATGGCACGAGTTATATCAATGTTGACATCAGTTAGTTTAGACTGAAAGGAAATACCAGAAAGAAGTTTACTTGTGTGTTATTGGCTATGTAAAGACATCCAACTGTGCATCTTATAGCAAACTATGGCTAATATTGTGAAGACTGAGCATTCCAGGTCATGTCGTTCATTGTTCTTATGGGAAGCCAATGGTGTATACATATAAAACGAAGCATTCTTTCAAATAGAAAAAAGCTGGTTTAAAATCGGTAAAGTTATACATCAACGTTGTATCCTTTTCCATACTTATGAGGTCTATATGAAGAATACATCATCAGAATTGGAGGAAGGCTCAATAACAACCTTGCTTGCTGAAAGCCAAGAGGACTTGAAGCATTTAAATGTTAAAAAGTGAAAAGAAGAGCCAAGGTGCGCCTGACCCAAGCCTTGGTGTTTTCGATCTCACCAATAATGAAGACTAAAGAAGGATGAATGCATTTGAATTACAGTGTTGGCAAAAAAAAAAAAAAAAAATATTGAATGTATTAAGAAGAAATTACTTGGAGGAAGTACAGCCAGAGAGAATGCCTCGTGTGCCTGGACTCGTTATCAAAGAGACCAGTCCCTGGAAAAGGGCATTGTATGTGACAGGTAGCAGAGGGTCAGTAGGGAAGAAGATCTTCAAGGGGGTGGGGTGATAATGACTGCAAGAATGGTCTCAAATGTGGCAACAGTTGTGAGGGTGGTGTGGGACTGGGCAGTGTTTCATTCTGTTGTGCACAAGGCCAGTGTCAACCTGATGGTGCCTAATCATAACAGGTCCAACCCTTGTAAAGGGGAGATTACAAAAGGCCATGAATACCAGGAGACAGATGTCCTTTGACTCTTTTCAGACGCTCCCTACCACTCATAGGATATAATGACTCTACATGTGTAATGCTAGCACCCTGTCCTTCACCTTCTGATAATTCATATGGTTGACACCTGCTGTGTGTACATTCTTTAATATTTATGAGTTGTTTATTTTAGTATGTAATGAGCATTTTAATGTGCTCTTTCTGTTTAGGGAAGCTTATTAAAGTTAGAGTTCTTACAGATGTATTTGGATTTTATCATTAGTGCTTTTGGTATGGTGGTATACAAGATTTCTAGAGTTAATTCAGCAAATTACCATTGAAATTCTGTGGCACAGGTCCTGGGAGGACTCCGAAAAGATAAAAGGTGGGCTTTGTCTTGGCGTTCATAATATGGAATGTAGGGTAGACGACACAGATAAATAGTAAAAGCGACCTTCTCACAAGTGTAGCAAGTATTTCACTTGAAACGACAGCAGAAGCTATGAGAGAGCAGGGAGTCCTTCGCGTTTTTGTTCATTTCTGTGTCCCCACTGCTGAGGGAGGACATGGATGCGTAGACTGAGCACTGAACAGCCCTGGGTGGCGAGAGCAAGAACAGCGGGAGGGTACCCATCGCAGACCTCTGGTTTCCCTGTGAGCCTGGAGGTCAGCTTGCCTTTATCCTCTTTATTCTCGTACCCCTCATTCCTCCCATGGCGCTCTCCCATGATGCTGGGTTCAGTAATTCCTTAAAATGAGTTACTGGTCACATAGAACTCACAGATAACACTCACAGCTAAGGGGGGTTGTAAAGAAGTTCACAGTTTACCGTAACTCAGGATCAGTACAAAGGACACTGTCATTGGGCCACAGCAACACCTCCTCGGTCAGCAACCAAGTGCCTCTCTGGTCCTCAAGTTCTCAGCCATGCGTACGGTCTCTTGGCCTCTGCCTCTGAACCAGGGAGCCCATCTGTACTCTGCCTCCCAGACCCGAGTCTCGGCACTGCTCCAGTTGTCTGTCTCACACACGGTCTCAGCCTGTCTCCTTTGCTCTGTCCCAAAGTCTCTGTTTCACAGGATTTGGTAAATCTGGTCCTTCCTCCACCATTCCAGGCAGAGATCTCGAATCTCCTCTTCTTCCCAGGTTTCTGGGCTTCCTCTTTGTGTTCCTGCCCCTGAGCTGTTTTATGAAGGTGTGGTTTCAGGGTTTCAGCGGACCACACAGAAAACGGATGGCAATTTATCTGCTAGTAGAATCTGAAGATGCATCACACCTATTCTTTGTAATAGAGAACTTTAATCCCTCTAACATGGGATTACAGCAGTGGTTCTCAAATGTGGGCCATGACTCCTTTGAGAGTTGAACAGCCCTCTCATAGGGGTCTCCCAATTCATAACAGTAGCAAAGTTACAGTGATGAAGTAGTAGTGAAAATAATTTTATGGGTGGGGGGATCAGCACAACAGGAACTATATTCAAGGGTCACGGCTTCCCAGCTTCCCCCACCCTCACCACCCAACATGGGTTTCCAAGACCATGACTGCTTACAAGAGTAGAAAGCCCAGTCTTTTTCCTGAGGAGCTTCTGGTGGTTTCAAACTGCCAACTATGCGAATCACAACTCCACCAGGACTCTTACTAGCCATAGGCAGAAGAGTCGAGAATTATAATACATCACATAAGGAAGTGTGGCCAGAAGCCTATGAATTGACTACATCTGAGTGAGTCACGGCCCCAAACGTTGAAAAGTGAAGCAGAAAGCTCAGCTGGAAAGTGTTGTGAGGATTACGTTGAGCTGGAAATGAGCACAGCGTGACAGCGGGAAGCCTGGATAAAATGCAAAGTACATCTCGGAGTGGTTGGAAATAAAACTGGAAAACGCTCAAATCAAAGAGTGATCTGCCACTTCATGAGATGCTAGAAAGCTTGGGTCTTAGTCTGGGAAGAAAAGCAAAGAATTTTTGAGAAAAGTAATTGGGGGGAAAGGTGCTCAGTTTTTATTTAAACTGTTTGAGTTTTTATTTGTCAGTGTTTTCTCTTTGATATTTGGCATGCACTGTTAACTTGGTCATTTCACCTCTTTTTAAAAATTTTGAGTGTAAGTGTATATGGCAAATGTTCATGCTTTAATATAAAGCTAATATTTATGATATTTCAGAAATCCATTTTAAAGAACAAAGTCATTTTATTGAGGACCTATAATATATTTCAGATCAGTGCTTAGAAAATCAAGTTTTCTTTATAGCAAAGACATAAACAGTGGAATATCATCACCTTTTTTTCTCTTCTGTCTTTCTGTAAGGTCATCTGGAGAAAGAGGCAGGATAGCAAACACCATATATCTTCTAGCATTCAGATTTGACAAAGGAAACTCTTTTAACCATGACATAAGCCAATCAAAGCATGTTCATCATCACAATTTTCTCAAGCTTGCTTTAAAAAGATATGCTTAATTATTCTTCCAAAACATAGACACTTAAACATTTACTACCAAGATCCAGAGCACATTTTTAATCCTGACTTTTTAATCTTTTTCCTGTCTTCTTACATTCACTTTAGAAAAATAACATCATAGTGTGTGAATTATTTGTCTGTGCGACCTTAGTCTAATGCTGCTTCTTTGATGACATGTTTTTTCTCTTTCTGTTTTGTAGCAAATGCCAGCTGTGAATGCAAGCTGGGATGGAGACGGCCCAAAGCAATTGCCCTTTATTGACATTTCGGTGGCTGTGGCAACTGATAGAGGTTTAATTACACCAATAATAAAAAATGTTCCTGCTAAGGGTATACAGGAAATTGCTGATTCAGTGAAGGTAAGTCTTAAGAAAAGCTCGGATAAAGTGTAATATGAACTGGCTACTCGGATTGTTTGTGTTGGGTGGTGTGATTTGAGTATTTCCAAGTGATCGTCAATAATATTTATAGATTTTTAAGTTTTTATTCAAATAGGATCCATCTTGAGAAAATTCAGAAATATTGTCCAAATACATTGGAGGCCAACTGTGATTAAATTATAGAAAACTTCTTTCACCAAGTCTAGAGGTCAGCACTGAAGGTGCTATATTTCAGACAGGAATTTTAAGTTTTAAGTAAGACTCAAACTACATTTCTGAGATCATGCTAATAGACAAACCTCAAGTTCACAGCAACTTTCTCACTTAGGAGATTATCCTTGTAGTCCTATATGTTTCCACAGTGTGTGAAGCTCCTGAACCCCCAGAAATTATTGTAGCCATGAACCTGTTGAGCTCTGGGCTTTGTTTAAGAAAGCATAGACTCCCCTGATCATCACTCCCCTGACTCTGCCATTCATTTCTTAGACATACAATGGCTTCCATATGTAAAGCAGCTCCCTGACACTATCCTGTTACCTTCTTTTATCATCATCTGAGGTATTCCAGGCAGGTTTGTGTTAGTCCTCATAGACTAGAGAAACAAATTCGTAAACACGCATATGTATATCAGAGAGTTTTAAAGAAAAGATAATTGTACATTAAGAAAGAATTCTAGTCCAAGCCCACAAGTCTGGTACTAGTCTATATAAAGTCTTCTTCAGACTCACGAAACTCATGCAGTGGCGCCAAATACAAGCCAGATGAGTAGAATGCCTTTGGATCCAGTGGCGTGGGAAACATCTCAGTGCTGGCAGGGGTCTCCAAGTGGCTCCTCCGGCTTCAGAGGTCTGGTTCCATCCATGTAGCTTGTCCAGCTCAGGGCACTCCTCAGGAAAGTCTCGTAGCAAGGCAGCCTTGTCAGTAGAGCATCTCCCAGCAAGTGTTGTCAGTGGAAAGTCTCCAAGGAAGTGAGCCGAGAGACACGGTGTCTCCACCTCCACGAAGGAATTGCCACACTTCCCAGAAGTCTCAGAAGCAGGCCACGCCCTCCAGAGGTCTTACTGGCCATCTCCAGATTAACAGACCAGACTCCATCCCTACACTCTTAACCCTAACATTGACACCAGATCAGGTGGCTGCCACAAGGTCTTTGAAGTTACCTTGGTAATCTGTTGGCTTGTCTGTGTTCTTTATTACCCGCCAGAAACTGTTTATTGCTATGTAAACAGTTCTAGAAAACTATGGGAAGATTGCGGTGTTCAAGAAATGTTTACTAATTTTTCAATGGTTTGTGGCTGCTTAAAAGTCTTATCTGTGGACCCAGGTTAAGAATGGCTGTATAAGCATTCACTTCTTGACCCTCAAAAATCCTATGGATATCAATATTAAATGCAAACCCTGGCCACACTCAGGTCCATATTCCCTGAGTAAATTAATACAACAACAGCCTGGTGTTTAGCTGTAGGTCCTCTGTTATCCTTAATTAATCATTTATTAAAACAAGCTTTTTCAATGAACCAGTAAGGCACGTGGTGGATCCATGAAGTATTTCCAGTCCACTCATGTTACATTCTTTCAGCAAGGTGCATCAGGTAACATGTGCTCTGATCGTAAGTTCAAATTGCCAGAATTCCCCAGTGAGAATTAGGAATTTTCTGAACTACTGATATGACTCAGGATCTCTACTTAGTACCAACTCAGAGTTTGGATTTGGATTCAGTGGCAAAAATATCCTATTGCTGTGTTTGAAGTACAAAGGATTTATGGTAGTGTTTATTTGTTTGTTTGTTTGTTTTTTGGGGGGGGGCATCACTACTCTCCGGTGGTGGGAGTAGGAGGCCCAGCCCCACTGCTGGAATTGGACCTCTGTCCCAGTGGGCCGCAGTCCCGCACACAACCACTACGCCACCGGGGCTCAGCCCTTATGGTAGTGTTTTTAATGCAGGCGCTGAGACTTGAAATCTGGTCTTTAAATTCATTTTTTTGTTTGTTTGTTCAAGTACAGTGACTCCTCAGGGCACGTTGAGATCATCAGCATTCAGAGAAATACCACTCAAGGCTCACATGATGTGTGTGTGTGTGTGTTCAGATCATGTGAGCCAGTCTGTTGCTGTGGCAGGAAAAATACGTTCGTAGATTGCACTCCCTGCTTCTATAGCCTAAGGACAAGTCAAAGTTAGGCTTTGCATTTTTGGTTTGGGGTTTGAGGTTTTTTTTAATGTTTTTGTTTTCCAAAATATAATTGTCTGGTTTAAAGTTAAGTAAAATTGTCACCTGTGATTATAATAGTGTTTTTATTGAATACATAAAACAGAATATTAGGTAAACTTCAATTTTATTTTCTCAGATGACTATACCTTAATCTATCTCTATCTTCTCTGTTCAGAAACCAGTTTGCTAATTACAAGTACATGAAAAATTTAACTGCTTTCTCGATATTATTCTCTGTGTCAAACTTTCCCCTCTGCTGTGTTGTTTTATAAGTCCATATTGTCAAAAAATCTTTCATCATTCATACATGATATATGTATATGTATGTGTGTAGGTATTTGTGTGTGCGTGTGTGTGTGTATAGTTATTGAGAGGGGTGGAAGCAAATCCTGAAAGATGAAAACTGATTTTGTCATGAGATCACTGGGGTACAGTTTTAGTTCCCATTTGGCTAATTTATTTGAAACCTGCTAGATTGACAAAAATGGCAATATTTTACAAGAAAAAAATTTTACAGCTGGAGCAAAATACTGCTTTATATATACAGAAAACACTGAAAGATTCTGCAGAGAATGGTACATGCTCAATTGTAGTATTTGGAATTTTTTAAGGGAAGTGATTTGCTATGACATTTTGATTCCCGTCTTGATAATCTTGGATTATCTATGCTGTAGGTTATGCAATATGTTCATTGCATTACATGGAGAAAGCTATTTATATATAAAGCCCTTCGTGAGGTCAAATCAAACGTGGAAATGGCAACATACCCTGTGCAGATATGAGGGTGCTTCAAAGAGTTTATGGCAAAATGGAATTAAAACCAGCCTGTGTGATCATTAGGGATGTACTGGACTAAGTAACAGGCATCAGAAGATCCAAAACAAACAAAATATATTCTTAAGAACCAGTGGGATCAGAGCAGAGACCCTCAAACCCATCTGTAGACAATAGGACATCCTCTTCACAGAAAGGTCACAAGGAAGGGATGAGTCAACCAGGGTGCAGTATCGCACTGATGAAACACACTATTCCTCTGGTGAGGTTCCTTCACCCCCCACTATCATGACCCACGTTCTACCTTTCAGTCCTGGTTAGACCAGAGAATGTACACTGGTACAGATAAGAGCTCAACACACACAGAATCCAGGTCAGATAAATCGCTCAGAAACAGAAATGAGAGTAACAAAATCAGGAGAGTAAAGGGAAGGGGGGAGGGAGAACGGAACCAATCACAAGGATCATAATCCACCGGCCCAAACAGACATGTAGGTGAAGAGAGGCAGTGGTTGGTGTAAGAAATGAAAATAACGGTAATTTATCATTTATCAAGGGTTCAGGAGGGTGGGAGGCAAAAGAGGTAAAAAACGGGTGTAAAAAAAAAAAGTAATGGAATTTTCCCAAACTTGTTGAACTGCCTTCATATTCTGGGTGTTACAGATATTGACAGAATTAGCTGTCCACACAGTGTTATTGGACATCATGCTCTGTTTGTATTTTCTTCAGGCTCTTTCAAAGAAAGCAAGAGATGGAAAATTGCTACCAGAAGAATATCAAGGAGGATCTTTTAGGTAGAATTTAAATTCATGACTATTGGTCCTTTCAGATATGTTGTTGATTGTTAGGCGCACTGAGTTGGCTCCAGCTCCTCGTGAGCCTCGTGGTGTGGCCTGTGCGTCCTGCAGGTCTCCCTCCTCTCCGCTGACCCACCAGCTTCCCACGCACCGTGCCCCTCACCGGGACACGGATCCTGACCACATTTTAAGTCCAGGGCCTAGATTTATCAGAAACAAGTTATATAAGTTAAGCCAAATAGCACATTTAGCTTTATTTAGCTAAATACCACATCATTTATTTGAAACTATAGAGAGAGAACAGTATATATAGCTAAAACATCTTCTAAGGTTTTCTTTATTTCCTGGCATGCATGTGTATAAACACATAATGGTGAATGATGTTGTTTCATACATTTATGCCCTAATTGCTACACACATCTTATATCTGTACTTCTATGTCTATTTAATGGCTTAGCTAAATAAGTTCACTTAGTAGTTTTATAACTTTGTCTATCAAGTCTTCAATTATTTATGTATAAAATCAATTATCTATGAATAGTGACCATTTTTTTATATTTCTTTCCGTCACTGTACTTAATTTCTCCTTAATTTTGCCATATTCCACTGGCTTGGACTCTGTTCAATGCCGAGTAAATGATTGACAGCAGATATATTAGCCGTATGTGTCGAATGACTTAGGTTCTTTGTTATTTAAGTAATTTGATAACAGATTGAGTAACTTTATATAAAGTGAGGTTACTTTCAGAATTTGCAACAGTCAGAGCTTTGTTTTTCTTTACTCCCTTAGTATTTCCAACCTGGGCATGTTTGGCATTGATGAATTTACGGCCGTGATCAACCCCCCGCAGGCCTGCATCTTGGCTGTGGGGAGATTCCGACCCGTCCTGAAGCTCAGTCAGGATGAGGAGGGCAACGGCAGCCTGCAGCAGCACCACTTTATAACGGTCACGATGTCCAGTGACAGCCGAGTGGTCGACGACCAACTAGCCACCAGGTTTCTTGAAAGTTTTAAAGCCAACCTCGAGAATCCCATCCGCCTCGCTTAATCCTCCAAGATCTTTGACTCAGCTGATTTTATAGGTGTTACAAAGAAACGACAACAAACAATACTTAAAGGCAAGGTGGATGAAATGTTTGTTTGTTTATTTATTTAAAGGCCAAGCGTCTGGCCTAAGTTGTCTGTATTGGCAGTTTGGGTTTCGTGCTGAAATGAAACTGTGACTAAGGAAGGAGGAAGAGCGTTTGCTTAGGCAGGTGCGTTTTGTTTAAGCTCTGGTGCTGTACGAAAGGATATTTTGCAGATGTAAATCCAGGGACATGCATGTTTATTTGAGAGCTTAGAACACTTAAGAATATATGCTAAAATGTGTAATAAAGAAATTGTATGAAATTTAACTTAATTGTCCTCAAGTTCGAAATGGTCTTCCAAGAGATGACCATTAATCTAGCAGTGACGCTTCACTCTTACAAGTCCTGCTCTCGGTGCACTTGAACAATTTAACATGTACAAAAGCTTATTCTGGATAATAGCAGATTAGTAACTAATAAGGATCGAATCAAGTTAGGGGTTGTGACAACATTATTGAATTTTATATGTATATAAGCCATGCATTTTAGAGTGGGTTCTTAACCTTCTGATTTTTCACTTCTATAACACTGTAAACTTCTAAAGACAAAAAATAAAGAAGAGGGAAAGACCAAAAGGAGTGTGTGTATGTGTGTATGAAAGACTAGAGTGCAAATATCTATTCATTGTGGGCTGTTCACCTTCATGCTGGTTTGGGAAATTATGTAAATAAGCTGTGATAACTCCTAAAACAAAAAAACATTTTGTGTTAGCTCCTAATTTAAGCACAATATGTTTCTTAATGCATTTTAGTTATTTGTATTGTGTACAAGATATGAGAAAATACAGAATATTTTGTTGTATCTTCAGTGTCGGAGCATAGTAACCACTGGGTATGGATCAGTCATTCCTGGACAAGTCCGGAAGTGACTCTGTAGTGATGCCTTGCAGAGTGAGTGTGAGAAGGTGGTTCTCCGAGCAGAGCTAATAAAATCTATCCTTCTTAGTCTTTCGGTAACTTTTACCATTTATTGTAACAGAGGAGCGGATTTCTTTCTTATTTATAAAGTTTTTACACATTGCAAGATAGATGAATTAAAGAGAGTGGTAGTCAAGTAGTTATCCACTCAACGGCAAAGCTTAACTTAATGTTTACTGGCCTGAATCACAGAAGACAGTCTGGTAGAGTGTATGGTGTGACCCAGTGTCCACAAACCCTAACAAAAGCACTTTCTAAACCAGAGCACCAGAGCCCCACTCAGATCCGTGGTCTGGGTGACATGGGCTCATGGGAAGGTGGTGGGCATAGTGAAGCTCAAAAGGACAGGACACTATCTCCTGCTGTGACAATTACCCACTGCAGGAGTAAAAGCAGGTCCACAGCCACCTAAGGTGCAAGTACTTATGTCGTTCCTTCCTGAAGAAAGAACAGTGACCGAAATCTAATGGAGCATGGGAGCCATTAGTCAATGGACCATCATCTTCACCAACCCTGAGCCTAGAGGGTCTGGATGTTACGTGGCGACCACTCCCAACTTCTCCAGAAAGGATCATATTAGAAGGTCGTGGATAGAATGAGAGAAAACTAGAACAGAGCTCAAATCATAAGAGAGCAGACTTCTTCCAGCCTGATGGGAGCCTCAAGACTGTGGCCTTCAGTCTTTCAGGTCTGGAGAGGAGTTCAGACTACTTCACCATTTGAACCCAGAAGGGTCACACTGACCCAAGGAAAAGGCTCGGAGGCGTATGAGAGCGGAATGGAAACAGCAAGGAGTGAAGGTAGTTTGAGGAGATGGCAGTAAGTGTGTGTGAACTGTTGAAGGTGAAACTGAACTGCTCTGCACACCTTTGCTTAATTTTTTATTATAAAGTTTAAAACTGTGTATATAAAATAGAGCCTCTGGCTGAACCCGGGTGACGTAGTGATAGTGTGCGGGACTGCAGCCTACAGGCTTGGCAGTTCAAATCCAGCAGCAGATCTCCAGAAGCAAGGCTGGACTTCTACCGCAACCAGGGCAGTGATGCCACACACACACACACACACACACACACACACATAGAGCCCCGACAAATCCATTAAGTAGATATTTAACCTAATTATTTCAGTTCAGCAAACTAAATCATTTTCAAAACAGAACTATACTGAAAATTGGAAATAAATAGTATTTTCAAAATAACTCTTTTACAATTAGTATTATTTTAAGGGGCAGTTTTAACTGAAATTATTTTTTCTAGGTGCTTTTTTAAAATCTGTCTTTATTTCTTTTTTATCCCACCTAACCATCTTTATTTCTGAACATAAGTTTATGAAGCTACCAAAATCTTACGTGAGACCGCCAAAAACAAGGCTGGGTTTGGAATTCTGTCCCCACAGACGGACTTGCATGGACAGCAGTGTGTTAGGTTCCCTGTAGGGGGTGTGAGGGCAAGTCTCTGCCCCAGGTGTCTGGTAGAGAGAGCTTTGAGCACTTCACAGGAGAAGTGCTGTGTACATTAAACACGACGGTGTCCTGGTGGCATCACGGTTACACTCGAGCTGCTAGCCGCAAGGTGTGCGGTTTGAAACCACCAGCCACTCCGTAAAGGGTTACAGTACTGCAAACTCCCCGGGGCAGCTCTCTCTGCCCTGTGGCCCGCCCTGAGTCAGAATCGCATCAATGGCAGTGAGGTTCGGTGTGTATGTTTGTTTTCTGTGGACATCACAGTCAGGATTGTTGCAGGCTTGTTTAATTTCCCTTGCAACTTTTGGTACAGGTGCTTATTCTGTCTAAAATATTTCTCCAAAACGTCTGTTCTGACCTACTTCGGAAAAGGAAATTGCCCTTTCCGAAAAGGACTCTTGCCAGATCAGTCAGAGAACAGCACAGCTAGGAGTAATGATTGTGGTCGTCATGAAGGAGTGAACTGTGTTGTCCAAGCAGGCTCCTTTCTGCGTTACTCATTTAAACAGGGTGAAACACTTAGAAGATGTCAAAGGAAAAGGTGACACACATTCCAATTAGTATATGGAGGCTATGAAAAGACCAGTACTAGACTTTATAAGTCAAAGAACTGCTGGTCTCTGCTTCCTGCTTCCAGTTAATATTTACAAACTGCTCTCTCAGCACTGTGCCATATTAAAAATCACAATATATGTCTATCAGATTCCTTCACTTGAAGCAACACTAATCTATGCTTTTGTCAGTATTTTATTTATTTGGGGGGGGGCATCACTGTCTCTGGTGGTCGTGGGCGCTACCCAGTGCCACGCCTGAGAGCCGCCGCTGGATTTGAACTGCCAAGCCTGCCGACTGCAGTCCTGCAACCAACCACTTACACCACCGGGGCTCAGCCCTTACCAGTATTTTATATGCAGGGTCAAAGCAGGTTCTATTTGTAGAAAAGAATAACTACCTTTAGATTTCATACTAAATTGTGCAGAAGTAAACTTATTTCATAATCTTTTTTTTACCAAATTCTAGGAAAAAAATATAATAAAAAAAAATAACAAGAGAAAAACCTGTAAATAGTTCAAGCTCTGTTCGCTGAACTCCAGAAGTGTCTCCCGGTTGAGTATGATGGGGTGCCACACTTTGGCCCCAAAGTATATCCTTGGTACTCCCTTGGAAACTCCATGCTCTGCTCTCCCTCCTGCTCTGCTGCACACCCTTAGTGTTTTGCCTCGGTCCTATTTCATAATCTTATTGAAAGATAAATGGTGCTATGCATCATCATATATGGCGATAAGGGAAAGAGCAAATGGTACTGGAACATTAATTTTCAAGAAAAATTTTACACATTGCATCTTGATGGGCTTCATCTTATATGAAGTGAACTAAAAGAGCCAAAACATGTTGGAGGTTAGAAATCACTTTTTAAGTCTGACATGCCTTGAGACCCTCCTTTATTATATATTATATTCTATTATATTTATAATTCTATTATATTCTATTATAACAGGGAGAATATAATAAAACAGAATAACTTTACCGTTAGTCTGACCACACAATGCAAGAGGAAACTGGGAGTGGGCTGGAGTCACTCAAAAACCAGCTGGAAGCTTTTGCTGTCAAGAAAGCATGAGCTAATTGACATCTGCATTAGGTCAGGGACATTAAGGAGGGAGAGAATGAGGAACACTTAAGCATTGAGCAGTGCTGTCCTGCATTAGGGGCTTTGGGTGGGGTATGGAGCGAGAATACCTAAACACTGATGGAATTTCCCAGTGCAATCCCCCATGGCCACATAACCAATATCAAAAGGATTAAGATTTTGATGCATATGTATAGCAGATGTTCTGTTTCAGAAGTTGTGTTAGTCTGGGTAGACTAGAGAAATGAATTCATAAACATGCATATGTGTATAAAGAAGAGGTTTATATACAAGAGGAAAGGAACATTGAGAAAGCATCCCAACACAGTCCAGTCCAAGTCCATAAGTCCAATATTAACCCATATGTCTGATACCAATCCATTAGTCCTCTTTAGACTCACGAAGCACATGCAATGATGCCAGAACAATCACAGGCCAGTGGATCAGAGTCTTGTGTGTCCAGTGGTGGTAGAAACATCTCAGTGCTGGCAGGTGTCTCCCTGTGCCATCCCAAGTTTCTCAGCACCGGCAGGAGTCTCCACGTGGCTTCTCCAGCCCCAGAGGTCTGGTTCCATCAGGACAAGTCCTTGTGGCTTCTCTAGCTCCTCCAGGTTCCAGGACTCAGGATCTATCAGCATGCTGCTATATTGTCAATAGAGCATCTCAAAGCGACTGAGTCAATAGTCTCTCGCTTCCACAGGGGAAATCTCACAAGATTTCCCAGACTTCTGAGAGAAAGCCATGTCCACACAGAGGTCTCATTGGCTATTTCCAGATTGACATGCTAGACTCCACCCCTACACTTTTAATCAAATTAGCACCAGAGTAAATGACTGCCACAGAAGTCACAGTGAACTATGTCAGTATGAAATTTTTTTTAACAAAATGATTTTAAATAGGTGATCTTAAATCTTTCTAATGTGAATTGTTTCAAGAGATAGAGACAGCTGAAGGGCAGGTGTAGTTTGTCTCAACTTGTACTATTGACAACACCATTTAATCAAAATTATAAAATATAAAAAATGTATTTGAAAAAAATCACTAGTCTTTGTTGGTTGCAGTCATTTCTCTGAAAGTTTATTTTCATACTTATCATTTATACTTTCATACTTATCAATATATTTTCTTCCACACGTCGCCTTATTCTTCCACAGAAGATGAATACATTTTTAAACCTCTGATTTAACCTTTACTACTTGTACATCCTATGGATAGCATCGAAATGTTGTCAGTTAGTGAAAACCACTTGCATAGAAACAGCATTGCCCAGTTAGTGCCAGAAGCTGATCCCTCTTGGAAGACACTCGAAATGTGGCTAAGGAAGAAGAAGCTGCCTTCTCAGTGTAGAGTCAACCATACAGACTTGAATGGACAATAGAGGTGAAAGCAAAGCCTTCAGAACCTTTGTTTGCTGATAGGTAACAACTCAAAATGAAAGCATCAGTTACAAACATCAATTAATAATTGGAACTTGGAAATTATGAAGTATGAACCTAGGAAAATGGTCAATAAAATGAAATAAAAGCCATAAAGATCAATATTCTAGGTGTTAGGGAGCTGAAATACACTGGTATTTGGGTATTTTCAGTCAGAAGAGCATAGTTTACTATGCTAAGAATGACACGAGGAATAGCATTGCATTCATAGTCAAAAGGGACATTTCAAGACCTATCATGAAGAACGATGTAGTCTGATAGTCTGTCCTATCACAGTTGGTGGACTAGTCTATTCGCCTGCAAGAAAATCCAGTCAGTTCAACTGTTATTCAAATTTGTGGACCAACCACTAAAGCTAGTGATGAAGAAGTTGAAGAATTCTATGAATATCTTCAGTCTGAAATGGATCAAACATGCAGTCGACATAATTATTGTTTGGAATGCAAAAGTTGGAAGCAGGAAGTAACAGTAGTTAGAAATTTTGATCTTAGAAAATGAAACGTGATAGTATGATGGAATTTTGCAAGACTTGTTCATAGCAACATATATATTTTTTTCAACAACAGAAAAGGTGACTGTACATATAGTAGAATACCCAGAAATCCAGCCACTAAAATAAGGCCAGGACCTGACTGGAACAGACTTCATTTGCTCACATGTAAGTTTAAATTGAAGAAAAAAGTCTCTGAGGACCAAAATATGACATTGAGTATATGCCACCCAAATTTCTAGAACTTTTCAAAAACAAATTTGATATATATATGTATATTGTGTCTTTTTTTGGTTTGGGGGCATCACTGCCTTTCGGTGGTGGGAGTAGGAGGCCCAGCCTTGCTGCTGGATTTGAACCTCCAACCCAGTGGGCCGCAATCCCGCGCACAACCACTACACCACTGGGACTCAGCCCCAAATTTGATATATTAATAATGACAGAAGACCAGATGAGTGGTGGGATGATACCAAGAACATTCATTCATGAAGAAATCAAAAAGTTATTTAAAAGACAAGAAAGAAAAAATTGATAAAAATTGATGTCAGAAGAGACTGAAATTTGCTCTTAGTCATAGAGTAGCTGAAGCAAATAGAAGAAACGCCATTGGCTAGTTCCAGATTGACATGCTAGTAATTTCAGCGTACAGCAGGTAATGCAGGTAATTTCAGAGTACAGCATGAGAAAACCAAGCCAAATGTTATGAAATGTGCAAAGACCTCGTGTTAGAAAACAAACACGCTCGACATAAAGAACTCAAGAAAAAAGTCAAGCATCAAATGAAGAAAAAAACACGCACTAACTGTACTAAAAAAAACCCTCATCAACAGGCAACCATTTCAAGAGGTAGCTTGTGAGCAAGGATCAATGATCCTGAAGGAAGCTGTCCAAACTGCACTGAAAGCATTTGCTAAAAACAAGTGTCCAGAAATTGATGAAATAGCAATGGTAATTTTTCAACCGGTTGATAAGGCACTGGAAGCACTCATTTGCATATTCGAGAAAATGTGAAAGGTAGTTATTGGACCAAATGACTGGAAGAGGTCCATCATTGTAGCCATTTCAGAGAAAGGTAACCCAACAGAACGCACAAGTTAGAGATAATATCATTGGTATCAAGTTCAAGTAAAATTCTGCTGAAGATCATCCAACAGTGATTGCAGCAGTACATTATAGAGAGTTGCCAGAGGTGCAAACTGGATTCAGAAGAGGGTGGGAACCAGAGATACCATTGCTGGCATCAAATTAATCTTGAAATGGATCTGAAAGCAGAGGATACCAGGAAAATGTTTGCTTGTGTTTCATTGACTGCAAAGGGATTCAACCTAGTGACTCAATAAACTAAACATAACTTTGAGAAGATTGGGAATTCCAGAACACTACATTGTGCTTATGTTGATCTTATCTATGAGTCAGGAGGCAGTTGTGTGAACAGAACAAGGGTTTGGTTTAAAATCAAGAAAGGCGGAAGGGTTGTCACCATATTTAGTCCATCTGTATGATGAGCTAATAATCTGAGAAACTGGATTATATCAAGAAGAATATGGCTTCAGGGGTGGAGGAAGGCTTATTAACCGGTTATGTACAGATGATCTTGCTTGCTGAAAGTGAAGAGGAATTGAAGCACTTGCTGATGAATATCAAGGATTTTAACATCCAGTAGGGATTACAACTCAATGTAAAGGCCAAAATCCTCTCAGCTTGACTGATATTTAGCATCATGATAAGTGAAGAAAAGATTGAATTTGTCCAGGAGTTCATCGTATTTGGATCCACAATCCAGTCTTATGGAAGCACGAATCAAGATAGCATGTCCTTAGGTAAATCTGCTGCACAAGACCTCTAAAGGTTGAAAAGTAAGGATATTACTTTGAGGATTCCAAGTGCACCTGACCCAAGCCACGCTATTTTCAGTCACCTTATATGGAAGTGAAAGACATTGAACACAGAAGATAGAAGAAAAATGTATTCGTTTGCACAGTGGTGTTAGCAAAGAGTATTGAAAATAACATGGACTGCTTAAAGGACAAATAGATTCATCTTAGAAGTACAGCCAGGATGCTCCTTAGAAGCCCACTTCATCTCACATACTTTGGATGTGTTCTCAGGAGGAACCAATCCATGGAAAAGAACATCATGCTTGGTAAAGTAGGGGGGGATGAAAAAGAAGATCTTCCCCTGTCTCAACTCCATTGGACAGCCCCCTTTGCCCCCCAGCACTTCAGAAGAATACACTTCAGAGGACACAGAAGCAAACGGGGAAGGGAGGGAGAGTGGAGCAGATCCTGGCCCACCAAATACCGAGGACGATATTCCTGCTCAGAGCAGCTAATGCACAGAGAGGACCACAGGGCCAGCCTCACCACAAGACAAGACATCTCTCACTGACCCATAGTGCTACGGGGGACAGCACTGGAGACACAGTGGGGGAATTGTGCCCGATCTGACCCCACCACACTGAGACAAAGCACTAAGCGAGTGCAACAGAACAGCAAGGGGGCAGAGCAATGAAGTCCCCAGGGAGTATCAACAAGAGACCTGGAGACCAGGCCATGGCACCGTATCGGATTTGACTGGGAAACACTCCTAAAGGTCAACAAAGAGATCTTGAACTATTTATAGACCTCTTTTATTGTTGTTTTGTTTCTTTTGCTCTGTCTTGTTTTATGCCTATTATTGTATCTGCATGTCTATCTAGATAAGATAGGCAGGATAAACGATCTGAAGGAGAAAACAACAGACTTATGGTTCTGGGGGCATTTAGGAGGAGGCGGGTGAAAAGAAGTGGGTGTTAACAAACCCAGGGACGGGGGAACAAGTGATCCACAATTGATGGCAAGGAGGGTGTAAGAGGCTTGGTAGGACTTCATCAAGGTTATGTAACCAGAGGAATTAGTGAAACCCAAGTGAAGGCTGAACATGACAGTGGGACAAGAGGAAAGGAAAAGGAAGGAACTAGGAGACAACATTTATAGAGGTCTCAATACAGGCATGGGCATGTGTAAATATATTTATATGATGATGGGGAAATAAACCTATGTACATATATAGGTTTAGTATTAAGGTAGCAGACTGGCATTGGGCCTGTACTGATGTACTTCTCCAACGCAAGAACACTTTGTTCTAGTAACCTGGCTTTCCATGATGCTCACCTTCCTGACACAATTGCTGAGGACAAAGCGGATGCATAAACAAATGTGGTGAAGAAAGCTGATGGTGCCCTGCTATCAAAATATATAGTGTCTGGGGTCTTAAAGGCTTGATGATAAACAAGCAGCCATCTAGCTGAGAAGCAACAAAACCCTCATGGAAGAAACACACCAGCCTGTGTAATCGATCAAAGGTGTCAATAGGATCAGATATCAGGCATCAAAGACCCAGAACAAAAAAAATCATGTTGTGAATATGGGGGGAGTATGGAGTGAAGACCCAAAGCTCATCTGTAGGTAACACACTTCCCCTTACAGAGGGGTCACAAGGAGGAGATAGACCAGTCAGACTGCAGTGTAGCACTGATGAAACATAAATTTCCTCTAGTTTTTTAATGCTTCTTCCCTTATTCTCCACTATCATGACCCCAGTTGTTCCTTACAAATGTGGCTAGACCACAGCATGCATGCACATGGCTACAACTGAGAGCTGGAAACAGGGAATTCAGGACTCACGTTGAGAGTAATTATACTAGGAGGGGAAAAGGAAGTGGAGGGAGACAGGGGGAACCGATCACAATAATCTCCTCCCCGGGTGGGTGGCCAACAGAAAAGTGGGTGAAGGAAGACATTGGTCAGAGTAAGACATGAAAAAAATAATATAAATTACCAAGGATTCAGGAGGGAGGGAGGGGGATAAAATGAGAAGCTGATGCCAAGGGCTCAAGTAGAAAAAAAGATGTTTTGAAAATGATGACGGCAACAAATGTACAAATATGCTTGATCCAATGGATGGATGGATGGATTGTAATGAGTTGTATGAGCCCCTAACAAAATGCTTCTTTAAAAAATAAATGCCTTTAGTGAGGACTGACACCATGGCTGCCACAATGGGCTCAAACCTAACAATTGTGAGGATGGGGCAGGACTATTTGTTCTCCGGTATGCATGGCTGCGGTGAGTCAGAATCAACACCTAACAACGACCACAGCAAACATATTGCCCACATGAGTTAGAAATGACTCACTGGCACCAAGCAGCAACAACACATGGCATATACAGTTAAGTTTTCACTGGATAAACTTGAGTTTTTATTACAAGTTGGAAAATTGCTAGCCAAGTCATGAAAGCATCACAATTAGCCTTTATGTATTGACATGCCGACCTCCAAGTCAAGGATTCGAACTAGCCACTCTGCAACAGAAAGGTGAGGCTTCGTGTGTTCATATTTAGCCCCCAAAACCCCTGCCCTACACGAGTCCATATTTCCTCAATGGAATTGAGGTTTGGGGGTTCGACTTTGGTTTGGGAGCCTTTATGCGCACCTATAATATATCTTTCTGAAATATTTTGGTTTATAAAACTTCATTACTTCTATACCAGGGCCCCTCTAGGACAGGGTGGAAATGCCCCCTGTGAATTTCTGAGATTGTAACTCTATGAGAGTAGAAGCCCTGACTTTCTCTGGAGCAGAGGCTGGTGACTTTCAACAGCTGACCTTGTAGTTAGCAGCCCAACGTGCAACCACTATGCCATCAGCACTCCTTCCATTCCTTCTATACTAACTGGTGAAAGGCCTTCAAAAAATAGGGCTATTGTGATTAAACTGAATCAAATAGCACTTTTACAATGCACAAAGGATAATATAAAAAAAAAAATCAAACCCATGACAACCCTGGAGGGGCAGGGTACAACTCCCCTGGTGGGTTTCTGAGAGGAACTCTTCAGGAAGTAGGAAGGCTCGTGTTTCTCCTGAGGAGCCTCTGGTGATTTCAAACATATAACCACCCCACCACCTGTGCTCCCAAAGAAGAAAGGATGTTATCGTTGATAATGCCATACTTGTACTTGTTCGCATTTACCCGCGATATTATCAGGTAGGTATCTACCAGGAAGCTATGGACTGGGGCTGCGATGGCATCATGGGTTACACATCAGGCGACTAACCACAAAGTCAGTAGTTTGAATCCACTCCGTGCTCCACAGGAGAAAGATGAAACCGGCTAAGCCCTTAAAGATTCACAGCCTCGGAACCCTATCTAGGCCTGCTATTCGCCAGAATTGACTCGATGGCTCAGGGTTTGGTTTGGTCTTTCAGTGTTTGCTGATTAAATGACCATATTTCTCAATAGAACTGCATGGTTTTAGTGTGTACTTTACTTGCCAAGTTTGTACATACACGCAGATTTTAAAACTAATTTCAGCTTTATTAATTACTATTTTGTGGATTAAGAAAAGAAAAACCTAAGCCCTATTTCTGTGCCTCAATAATCTCTTCTGTAAAATACGGGAATAAGAGGGAAAATTGGAGTGCTCGGCTACATTCCCGCCCCTCACCCCCCAAGTGGTCTCAGGGGAAAGGCATGCTGGGATGTGCTTCTGACAGGTCACAGCCCTGAATACCCTCTGGAGTTCAACACATCAGTCAGCACAAGTTGGAATTGATTCAACCCAACACAATTAGGAGGTGCTTATCTAGTTAATATCAGCTGTATATTTCACAATGGCACGGTAGGATATGAAGCAAATTTAGAGATGGTGTGATTTGGCCAAGGTGGACTCTTTAAAAATGCCACAACAAGACTGTGAGCGTAGGGCCATTTGTGTAGCACCAAGGTTCAAGCTCACCACGCGGCAATATATAATCTTCCAAGTGTGACGAGCTAGTGGCGCAGAGGTTGCCCATTGGGCTGCAATCCCCAAGGTCACCAGTTCAAAACCACCAGCTTCTCCTGGGAGAAAGATGGGGTTTTCTACCCCCGTAAAGAGTCACCGTCTCAGAAACTCAGAGACGCAGTTCTACCTTAAGGCCACTGTGAAGTCGGCACCGACTTGATGGCAGCGAGGGAACTTGAGACACAGCTGCTAAAATAGCTCTGGATCATCGGATAGTGTTTTTGACTCGGTACCAAATAGAGTTTTGCCCTTTGGGTAGGAGCCTTGGGGACATAGTGGATGATGAGGCGGCCTGCTAACTGCGAGGTTGACGCACGACTCACCGACCACTCCTAGGGAGAACGATGAGTCTGTCTTCTCCCATGAAGATTTCTTAGTTTAGAAACCCTTTGTGAGCACTTCTGCTCTGGGCTCTGGGCTCTCTGTGTGTCAGAACTGACTCAGTGGTAGTTGGCTTTGTTTCTCTTTGGCTTTTTCATAGGAAATAACTAAAGATTTGTCCTTCAGTACTACCACTAATGTCTCTACAACAAAGCCAGTCTCAAATCCACACATATGTTCTCCCCATTGATTCCCTGTGTGCCTTTGTTGGCAACAGTGTGAACTATATATGTACCACGGGGGCTTTGTTGTTTTCATGGACAATTACTATTATTCTGAAATTCTGCTGAAGTGTTATAACTTGTGCCTTTAAATGGAAGGCTGAGACAAACAGCTTTTAAAAATTAGGGGGTTGGTGCCTATTGGGATAAAAGAATGATAGAGCATTTTACTTTTAATCATGCTTAATCTGATCCAAGTTCAGAACCAAAGGCAGTTGCCTAAGTTTTTAAGGGGCTCCGGGCTTCCCTGCATTGACAACTGTAGTAGTCGGTGCAATCAGAGAAGATGTGGTTGCAGTCTACCAGAGGTGGAGGTATTTGCTAGGCTGCCCAGACCTGAGGTCTAGAGGTGCCCAGTGTTGCCATGCACATAGGAAGACACCCTGCGGGGTGCTGGGGAGCCTCCCATTAGTCAAGATTCCCCTGTGTCAGGTGCCCTGAAGCACCTTGTGTCCATGGGGGATGGGGACACAGGGCAAATCAGGGGGCAGCCAGGTCAAACAAGGACTGCTATTCTGGGTGTATGACTGGGGCAAAACCCTACTGGATGTCCTCACATCTGCTTACCAAGTGTGCAACAGCTACAGAGAAAGTTTAATGCCGTGCTAAATGACAAGGCAAAATGCTTCAGAGAGTCAGACTCATTATTGTAGAGCAGGCATCGAAAGGGAAATGTGGAACTGAAAGATAAACTATTATCTGGCATAGCAGCCCAATCCAGGGAAGCTGGGAAGTGAAATGGACCCTACTCTTAACCTGGAATAATACCAAGCGATATAATATCTGAGAAAGACATAACAGTGTAATGTCAGATATGCTTTGTGGATAGGAATCTGTCTAGTCTAGAAATAATATTTTGAAAAGACATTCTAAAATTTTAAAATAAATTTCCTGATTTTCTGGGCGAGACATTGACTAAAACACGAAGCAAAAGTAGAATGTTGGAAAGCACACTTCACTTGACAATAATTTACCTCTGTGAATGGCACAAAAGCACTGAGTGTTCATAATAACTAGCATCTCCTACCCTGTCCCTGAAACTATTGGGGAGTGCTAGGTAAAGCACCCAAGACAAGTCAGCAAGCATTCTGGTCAAAAGGCAGGGCCCAGCGGCATAGCAAGGCTTCAGGAAGAAGGTGACATTTGACTCGGATGCTCATGCCCGGCATCATCACAAGCGCCACCTTTTTCTCTAATTCTAATAGCCAAATATTCACGACCCAAATATGCAAGATCTGCAGCTCATTTTAGCCTTGAGTCTTGTTTCAGTTGCAACTATCAGTCCAAAAGATTGAATTCCAACAAGACTTAGGAAACTTTCCAACAGAAGGAAAACTGCTCACGTGAGGAGTTGCTTGGACAAAGAAAGTTTTAGACCCTACCGCCCTCAAAGAAAATATTCTTTGCCAGGTCACCCTGCCTTCACAAACAAACATGCTACTCTTCTGGAAGAAAGACCCAGCAATCCGCTTCTTGAAAGATTGTGGTTGCCAATTGAGAGGTCTGTGGGGCCGCGTCAATTCCAACTATGTTCTCCCCAACCCCAAGAAGAATGCACTTCAGAGGACAGCACTGAAGCTACAGCTCCGGGAGAGGGGTCATCTGATCAGAGCACAGAGGAGCAAACCAAGGGGGAGGCAGGGAGAGTGGAGCACGTCCTGGCCCACCAAGCCCTGAAGATGCTATTCCTGCTCAGAGCAGCCAGTGCACAGAGAAGACCATAGGGACAGCCCCATCCCAAGACAAGATGTCCTTCACTGACTCATAGCACTACAGGAGACAACACTGGAGACAGTGCAGGAATTGTGCCCAATCTGGCCCCACCACACCAGGGCAAAACACTAAGGGCATGCAACAGAGCAGCAAGGGAAATACAAAAAATAGACCTGGGGGTCAGGGTGTGGCAACCCATCAGACTTGACTGGAAAATATTTCTAAAGGTCTGCTCTAAGTAGATAGCTTGATTAACAGTCTGACCTAAAGGAACTACCATCAAATGCACTGCTAGTCAACATTTCCATCCACTTGGGAAGTTAACAGATGTCCAGAATGAAGTTTTTCATCAATCCACATTTCACCTTTTTTTTGAAATAAGAAAACCACTCGTACACTTGAGCTTTTCCCATAGAGTTGTCCTTGTAAAGACTTTACAATAGTATCTGTGGTACATTTCCTGAGCAGGAGACAGAATTTTATAGCCGCATGCCATACTCTTAAATCAGCCATCACAAAAAAATGGAGTTTGAGTGAAACTGCTTTTATAAATAAATTCACTGTGACCAGAGACAACCTTCCCAGTGACCCCACTGGGTGCACAAACTCAGATCGATGCTTGCTAGGAGGAAAAATATGAACTAGAAAAATCCATCCCAGGGGAACTTTTTCCTTTTGGGGGAGTACCCCCTTATATGCAGACCGATGCTCATCACAGCACTAATAATAGAGATGTATACAATCTAAATGTCTATCAGTGAAATAGGCTTTGGTACATATACACTTGGTACTGTCCATTGTGTCAAGGAATAATGATGAAAGATAGCATATTTCACAAATATGAGAAACTGGAGGACATTTTGGTGAGTGATATTAGTCAATCACAAAAGGATAAATATTCTATGAGACTACCATTGCTGAATGTCAAGAACCAACATTCACACTAAATGAAACATTTGACGGTGACCAGGTGCAGAGTGAAAGGAAAAAAAGATGAAGTCACAGGATAAATAGTACGTAAGTATTAACTTGGGTTTAGGGCGAGGCAACATACAATAAATGAGAAGTTAGGAAAAAATGATGAGAGCAAGGAGGACACTGGGAAGTTTGCAAGACAAAGGCAAATACTGCTATAAAAATAATTCTGCATATATGTACATATGATAGAGGATATTTGTATCCTCTTGCTGCAAATATATCTATGAATGTAATGAAGCATATAAGAGTAAAATTATGAAAAGATCTTAGACATAACCAAACACTTCAAGGGAATTAGTCATAGGGATTCAGTGATCAGGACCATAGTCTGTGGGGTGGGGTGGGGTGCAGGGTGCAGGTGTAATTTTCAAAAAACCGAGGTTAATCAGGTTTAATATTCAAAACACTAAAATCATTGCTGTAAAGTCAATCCCAAGTCATAGTGATGCTGCAACGCTCACAATACAATGTTTTATATATGACTCTGATGAGTAGCAATGGGATTCTAAAAGCCAAAGCTAGCAGTCCCCCTGTCCAGAGGAAAGAAGTGTGATGAAAATCAAAACCACATGGAACAAATGAGTCCAGCAAATGAGTGGATCACAAAGCATCATTCTCATCAGCTCTGAGACCAGAACGAGAGGGTGACCAGCTACTGCTTCCAACGGCTTTGGAAAGAATCGCAGGAGAGGGTCGTGGATGGAGAGGAGAAAACTGTGGAATCGGACTCAAAATCATAAAAGAGACCAGGTTTACTGGTTGAATTGAGGTTTGTCATACCCTCTCATCTCAAGATTATGGCCACCCTTATAGATAGGGAACTGAATTCATCCCCATGTCAGAAAAATCAACCATTTAAGATCAAAAGGGCTGCATTTTTCCAGGAGAGATGATGGTTAGGACAGAGGAATAATGGAAACCAGAAATCAGCAAGGAAATGGTGTAAATTTTGGTACACTGAGGGGATTGAAATGGGTGAGCTGTAATAAGATGTTTGTAAATTGCAGAAATTGTTGGCCATAACATTGATGATCTGCATTGTAAGCCATCTCTGAATTCACAATAAAATTTAAAAGAAGAAGATGGAAAGAATACGCAGAGTCACTGTAACAAGAGTTCATTGTCATTCAAGCATTTCAAGAAGTAGCATATGATCAAGAACTGGTAGAATTCATGGAAGAAGTCCAAGTGTCACTGAAAGCATTCATGAAATGCAAGCCTTCAAAAGTTGAAAGTTTGAAAACTTGCAAAGTTTGAATAAATGGATTCAGATCTGGAAGCCTTCACCTAATCTATGCCACCTAGAAATCTGGAAGCCAGGAAAGTGGCAAACTGAATGAAAGCTATCCATATTTGTACCTATTCCACAGACATTAATGAGCAATGCCATGTGCAAATAAAATTTTGCAGACGACAACTCAGAAACAGTAGTAATAGGATATCAACTGAGAACTGCCAGAAATTCAAGTTGGATGCAAAAGAAGTCTGAAGAAAACGATAATAACATCGCTGGCATTGGCTGAAAGCAATCTCTGAAAGAGAATATCAAAAAGATAGTTCTTTGTGTTCTATTGACTCTGCAAAATGTATGACTTTGTGGAACATAACAAAGTATGGATAACATTTTGAAAAATAGGAATTCCAGAACACTTCACTGTACTCACAAAGAACCTGCACATAGACCAAGAGGTAGTAGTTTAAACAGAATAAAGTTATGCCTCATGGTTTAAAATCAAGAAAGGTGTGTATCAGGGTTGTATCCTTTCATCATTTTTATTTAATCTGTACACTGAGTGAATGATCTAGGACTATGTATGAGGACTATATGAAGAATAATGCAGTGTCAGAACTGGAGGAAGGCTCATTAATTACCTGAGATGTGCAGATGGTATAACGTTGCTTCCTGAAAGTGGAAAGAACTTGAAGCACTTGTAATGAAGATCGAAGGCTCCAGCCTTCAATATGGATGGCAACTCAATATGAAGAAAACTAAAATCCTCACAGCTGGTCCAAAAGACAAGGCAATGGGGAAAGATAGAGGTCATCAAGGATTTTATTTTGCTTACATCCACAAGTGAGGCTGATGGAAGGAGCATTCAAGAAAGCACAGGGCAATGCATTGGACAAGTTTTTGCACAATGAACTGAGCTTTACCGCAAACTCACGTGTGGCAGATTTCAGGAGCTGCATTCTCCCTTGGCATTAAAGCTGAAACACCAAGGTTGTAGATTTGGTAGTCAGAAGATAGAGGTTCAGATCTCTTCCCTTGGGGGACCCAATGGATGGTGGCCCAGGAGGAGCATGTTTTCATTATTTTAATGCTCTCCTTGTTTTTTAATGGTATTTTCACCCTGGCAGGTATAATTATGCCTTGTTGAATGAGTGTGATTGAAGGTTTTGCCATATTATCAACCCCTATTGTTTGTCCAGTCACATAAGTATTTAACCTGTATGAATCAACAATTTATATACTTTGATCTGGAAAAGCTGGCAAATACCTGTATAATTTTTTTCAATAATGCTATAAATTCTATACCATTTGGCTAATTATCAATAAAATTCCCTTATACCACATGGGGTATGATTTATAGTGCTCTCTATCATAAAATGATAATGATGCCTCTACAGTGAACCAGAGACATAAACCATAGATACATGAATGTATTTTGGGCTCACACTTGATTCTAGTCCCAATCTAGAAAACTTAGTTCTTTTTTTTTGTGGGGGTGGGGCATCATTGCCTCTGGCGGTCGTGGGTTCTACCCAGTGCTGCTCCTGAGAGCTGCCGCTGGATTTGAACCGCCAAGCCTGCGGGCCGCAGTCCCGCACTCAACCACTTATGCCACCAGGGCTCAGCAACAATTAGTTCTTAAGAATGGCCCTACTCTATATTCACTTTCATGAAGAGATCACTAAAGATCTGGTGCTATGGTAAAATATGTGCAAAAACCAGATGATGCCTAGTCATCAGAAATAATAGTCTGGAGGTCCTAGTCTGGTCTTTAAACATGCTAACCTTTAAGAGGTGCACATGGAATAAGCACATCAGTCTGTGTCATACAAAGATTATAAATAATAAAATCTAAACTCAGAGGAGGAAATGGTATCAGTAAATTCTGATGGTTGAGTAAATTCTGAACATTTGATTTGTAGAAGACTATGGAAGACAGTGGAAGGTCCAAATTCATTTGCAGGGCCACACATTGATTCAGCTTTCAGCAAATCTCCTCTGACCATAGTCCAGGGATATGAATAGCCTTGTTATCAGATGTTGATTATGGCAGATGTAGTTAATTTAAAATGCAACACTTTATCATTTGGTCTCCTTTTATACCCATTTAAAATTATTTCCATTTTTAATATTTTCTGCTTTTGTATTGAGATTTTTCTCCATTTTGTCTTGTCTTCTTGTTGTTTGCTGTTAGTGTCTTGTATGATTTTCTGAATATGAAATCCAGGAGGGGCAAATCTATAGGGACAATAATGATAGTAATTATGTAGGGGCATGGCAGGAGAGGTTGAGGAAAAGTGGAGGAGCTAAGAATAGTGAGCGTGAGAAAGAAGAAAATGTTCTGAAATTGATTGTTGTCATGGTTGCAAAACTGTTCTTAATATAACTGAACTATTAGATTGTATGATGTGAATGATATGCAAATAGCATTATTTTGAAAGACATAGTAAATAATAACATTGTCACTTTGAGGGCTATGGTATCTCTAACCAAAGCCATAGTACTTTCAATCACCTCATGTGAGCGTGAGAGGCAGATACTAGAGAAGCGATGCCTTTGGTTGTGCTGTTGGGGAAGCCATATCCTGAAGCATTCTGAAAGCACCATGGACTCCTTGAAGAACAAACAGACCTGCCTGGGAAGATGTCCGTTAGAATGCTTCTTAGAAGCCAGGGTGGCAAGATTTCATCTCAAGCATGTGAGGCATGTTATCATGCGTGCTACATGACAGCATCAGTGGAAAAACAGCAGATTCTTAACAAAATGGATTGCCACAGCAATAATGGGCTCAAACATAGGGATAATTGTGGAGATGGCACAGGACCAGATTGTTCCATTCGATTGTACACGGGGTCACTATCAGTTGCTACTGACTCAACAGCACTGAATAACAATGACCTAGCTAGCTTCTGTTAAGTAGCATGGATCTTTTTTTTTAATTTTCCAAACTGGACATATTCAGACCTTGAAAATGTAATAACAATAATAATAGCTACCACTCCAGGCATTGCTATAGATTATTTATGTGCATTATTGCTGATTTAATCTTCAGTACAACCCAATGAGCGATGCATTCATGTCATCTGTATTACACAGAAGATGTCTGAAGTTTTTTGTCTAAGGTTACACAGCCAGCAATTGGTAATGACAGGATTCAAGGCCAGGCAGTCTGGCCCCAGAGCCTCACAAGAGATTCCTTATTAAAAACTTCAATTGATTAGATAATTCTGCTGTGTTGCAGAAAAAAAAACAAACAACATCTGTATGACAGGAAAATACCTGTCCTGATATGGCAAAAACAGCTCAGTGGACTCCTTAGTTGCATCTCCTACAGAGATTGCCACCCAAGGAGTAGACCTCTGGCTAATGCCACAGTAATCTGACATTTGATTTTCTCTGGATTTTAATGCCACTAGATGACTTATTCTTTCAATTGCCTCATTCACAAAGGGTAGTAGCTGCTGTGGACTAAGAATTAAGGGCCACACAGGAAAACAACATTTCAGTGTTCTAATTAAGATAACCAAGACATTTTGCTCTGCAATCTATATGAGAAAAAGAAAGGTCTAGTAAAATATCAACAACTTATTAAATGTCTTTGTGGTTGGAAGTGGATTTTTTCTCTCTCCAGATATCTGAGGTTGGAAGATAGAAATCTTTCTTTGATTTCCCCCAGGTTGTTTTGCAAGTTTCTTGGGTACATTTTCTTTTAAAGTATATTGTTTCTCTATGCCTCAGCCTTATTGGAACACAATGATAAATTCCTAAAATATCAGCAGTAGGCTCATACCTTGGAGGAAACCAGACTAATTGGGTCTCTCCTACTTCCCTCCGCCCAGCCTCCTAAGTGTGTCAACATGACCTTCACTGAACGCATTCTTTGTTTATGGGACAGGGGTGGGGGTGGGATCTTGTTAGGGGCAGTTCTGTTCCTAAGTTTCAAGAATATACTGATTAAGTAAAATGTATTGCGTTTACTTTATCATTTATAAGAACTAGCCAAGACATTATGCTGTTCATATAGTGCTCTTGGGTGGGTAGATCTTTGAATGTTTCAAGCTGAATACATAGACTCACTATATCTAATCTGGAGACCACACACTTACACAGAGAAAATTTTTGTATATATTTTTAACAACCCCACAAATAAAACATCTAAAAGCAACTTTCCTGAGACTCCTTCTTAGTGCCAATTAGATTTTTCAAAGTGAAAAAATAATCATACATCCTTTCATTGGGTTTAGCAAATGTTTCCACCTCATGGTACCCAGGTAAAAGTAACCTATTTGATGGACTACAGATTTTTGTTTTTAGAATAGAAAATGATTAGGGAGAAAGTAATAGGAAGTAGAACTACAACAAGATGGGAAGATTTGTGTTTAGTGAAGAATATAATATGTACAAGTCATATAACATGAGTATCACTGTATATACATGAAAATTTAATATGCTTATACACAAAGACTTGGTGTCAAGGTGTACAGCCAATAATCTGATTTGAATTGGTGGGATAGGACTTTTTAAAAAGAAAACATCAAACTTTAAAAAAAATAACTTTATTGGGGGCTCATACCACTCTTATCATAATCAATACACACATCTATTTTGTCATATCATACATTGTCTGATGTCCCTCTTCACCCACTTCCCTGATGTCTATACCCCAGGGAGGAGGTTGTATGTAGATCCTTGTCATCGGTTCCCCATTTCTACTCCGCCAACCCTCCACTCTTTCCAGTATGGCCATCTCACCACTGGTCCTGAAGGGATCGTCTGCCCTGAATTCCCCATGTTTCTGGTTCCTATCTGTACCAATGTACATCCTCTGGTCTAGCCAGATTTGTAAGGTAGAATTGGGATCCTAATAGTTGGGGGCGGGGGGGGGGGCATTTAAGAACTAGAGGAAAGTTGCATATTTCATTGTTGCTACACTGTACCTTGACTAGTTCATCTCCTCTCTGTGACCCTTCTGTTAGGGAATGTTGCTTCACTTACCAATTGGCTTTGGGTCCCCAATCTGTACTCCTCCTCATTTATAATGATATAATTTTTAGTTCTTTGGTGCCTGATACCAAATCCCTTTGACACCTTGTGGTCACACAGGCTGGTGTGCTTCTTCCATGTATGTTTAGTTGCTTCTGAGCTAGATGGTCGCTTGTTTACCTTCTGAAAACATCATACTTTTAATGCATGTTTTTCCTTCCTGCCCTGGAAGAAACTACTTAATGGTTTAGTGTTGGTAATTGGTACTGGATTAAAGTTATCAAACAAAAGGCAGTCAAGTAACAGAATTTTAAAAAAATTCTATACTTAGTGTGGCAGCTGTATTTTATTCCACATTTAGAAATACATTTTGTAACTATAAAAAACTCAGTGTCCTGGATAAGATTAGAGCCAAGGCAACCTTACAGCACAGAGTCGAACTCATCCTGTGGGTTTCCAAGATTGTTACTGTAATCATTGGGTTTATTGTGCCAACTGGGCCAGCAGGAACATGTGTATGGCGTTTGGTTGGGTCTCAGCTTGATTGAAAGATGACAGAAATAGACAGCCAGCATCCCTTCTCCCTCTTGGTCTCTAGTGATGCTGACTGTTTTAGCTAGTTCTCTGCCTCAACCAGTGTGCTACACTACCTGTGGGCCAAGCCAACCAGTGCATCTTGTCGCTAGAACTTGAAGCTCGCTCTGAACCTGCTTTGCCACACTGCTGGTGCACACACTGCAAGAACTTGAGGCTGGTGGACCCACTCGCCTTGTGTTGCTGGGGTTCAATATCCTACCTGGGTCTGCTTCCCTAAACCTCCCAAGCTACTGGCTGTTGCTGACCCACCCTGCTGTCTTTTGCCTGCCCTAGAATTTGCCTAGTTTTGAATCTGGACTTCAAGCCTTCTCAAACAATGAGAGAATGCATTTGTAACCTTTGTATGAGACCTGCGCTACATAACTGAGACAGATCCTAGCATGAATGTTGGTTGATATTTTTCTTTGCATTAAAGAGTAGTATGATAGTTAAAACTGCAAAGACTTGCGCTGGAATGTCACTTATTTGTCAATAAAGAGGGTAAATTTACCGAATCAGATCATTTTCAAATGCAGGCAGCCTATTTCCTTAAGTGTTTGTGCTAGCCTCAATGTACTGGCTACAGACAACTTTGCTTTAAATTCAATCTGCATTAATATTTCTCATTCATATTCTTAAATCTAGAGACAATCGGCAATCAATCATCTCTAATTTGCAGCATCTGCTGATTTCCCTGGTGACTTTGAGACTACCAACATGCTGTCACTCTTAGCACGGAGCATCGTGGCTAATGTCACTACATCCTCGTCCTACAGAAAGGGAAATCAACCCAATTTCTCAGTTCCTGACCAGAAATTAGATTCTTATAGATGGCTGAGAAAACAGAACTGGATATGGAAGGCTGAGGGCTAGTTAGTTGAAACTCTGAGATATTTTGCCGAGATTCACATGTATTCATGGGGAAGTTTTCCCTTCTCAGCAGCTCACCACCCGGGTAACGTATGAATGGCTCCCACCTCGAAATGACACTCATGGTCAACAAACGAAAAGGGCTATGGGCCACCATATATAGAGAGATAGATGTAGATGTCATGTAGATACAGATATAAGATTAATACAAGAAATCCTGAAATAGGAAATGATAGTATTCCTCCATCAAGGGAGTTTTTGCTTTATGAGGGATCCCTGGTGGCACAGTGGTGAACACACAGCTATGAACCAAAAGGGCATTGGCTTTAGCTACTGGCAACAGTGTAAGATAATGATGTGGCAATCTTCTTGTATAAAAAGACCAAGCCTCCTTGCAATCTTTGAGAGTGGCACTACTCTGTCTTATAAGGCCTCTGTGAGTTGACATCAATGGGCTGGGACGCTTTCACTTTGACTTTTCAGCTGTGTTAAAAAAAAATCTATGATAACTTTAAGAAAGTACTTAGAAAGTAACCTGTAGGTATGCTTAAATGGTACTTACAAAATTCCGATTTATGTGCATTTTGCATAAATATATCTACTGAAGAAAACAAAATCCTCACCACTGGACCAATAGGTATTATCATGATAAATAAAGGATGGCAATTGTCATGGATTTCATTGTGCTGGGATCCGTAGTCGATGCTCTTGAAGCAGCAGTCAAGTTGACTCATGGTGACCCTCTAGGAGGGTATAGCTTCCCCTGTGGTTTCTGAAACTGTAACTCATGACTGGATAGAACGTCTTCTCTTTCTCCCCTAGAGGGGCCGGTGGTTTCAAACAGCAGTTCAGCTAGTAACCCACTACCTCACCAGGGCCCCATCGGGGGAGTCCCACCCTGTTCGTTAGAGTTGCACTGACTTGGAATTGACTTGACAAGAACAGGGTTATCTTTGGTTGTTTTTTATAAATCTCTTAGGTTTTCCAACATCCCTTATTCTCTCTCTTTGCTCTATCAATCACCAATGCCAGTGAGCCTAGAGAAGAGATTCCCTGTGACTGCAACAGCCACGTGAGGCAAATGGCAGGAGAAGGACATCATGTAGAAGAAAAGCCAGATTTTCTGTGTCAGATTCTTAGTGCTGCTATGACAGAGATGCCACAAGCGATTGACTTTATTGAACAGAAATACATTTTCTCACAATTGAGGAGGCAAGACATTTAGGTTTATAGACTGGCTCAAGAGGAAGACTTTGACTGCTCTCAGTGAATATCTTTGTTTAGCGTCTTTTCCTTGGTTCCTGGGCAATCTTTAAATGATAAGTGCTTCTCTCTCTCTCTCTCTCTCTCTCTCTCTCTCTCTGTCTATCAAAGCAACAAGTCCACATGGAAAAAGCACACTGCTGGGTGATCATGAGGAATCGTTGGGAGTGGGTAAAAGGAATCAGCAGACACATAACAAACAAAAACATATTGTTGAGAGCAAGGGGGGCTGGAGCAGAGATCCACGGTCCATCTGTAGACAGTGGAACCATCTCCCCACAGAAGGGCCACAGAGAAGAAATGAGTCACCAGGGTGCAGTAAAGCACTGATGAAACACACAATATTCCTCTGGTTCTTTGAGGCTTTCTCAGGCCCCACCACCATGACTCCCATGCTGCTTCTCAATTCAGACCAGACCCGAACATGTACACAGGTATAGAAAGGGATGGGAGCTCACTCAACACAGAATCCAGGAACAGAAGTGGGAAAAGTGATACCAGAAGGAAAGAAGGAACCGATCGCAATGATCGACACACAACCATATACCTCTTTACAGGGGGAAAAACAACAGAAAACATGGGGGAAGGGAGACAGTGGTCGGTGTGAGAGATGAAAATATAACCTGTACAATCTATCAGGGGGTTATGGGGTTGGGGGAAGTGGGCAAAGAGCTGATACCAGGGCTCAACAGGAAGTAAATGTGTAGAAAAGAATGAGGGCAACATGTACGAACGTGCCTGATTCAATTGATGTCTGGATTGTGGTAAGAGTTGTAAAAGACCCCAATAAAATGATTCTTTTTAAAAAAAGAAAAGTGAAAGAAGAAAGTCTCCCGACTGCTGGATGGGTGAGTATTGGCATTCTAATAGCAGATGACTCAGGTGTTCCTAGGAATATAAAGTCATGAGAAAGGGCAAGTGGACGACCTAGGAAGGGCTTAAAACAAACATCTAGTTGAACAAACACCAAGGGTGAGCTGTAAAGAATAATGCCCCAAGAATGCGTGAGGATTCAGAACAAGGACATGGAGATACAGAGGCGATTGTGTCAAAAGTTGCCTGTTTGGTTAAACTGACTAGTTGGGAAGCTGATTCATCCCCCTCCTGGGCTACAAAGCACAATGGGCAAATCAATGGCATGGTAGGAAAGCATCTCCCATGCTTTTATCTTGCAGTGTATTTTAGCTTAAGGAGAAGACGCCTGTTTCCTCCAATGCAATGATAGAATTCAATCCGCAGCTGATCCCAGAAAGCGCCGGTAGAATTGTTACCGACTTGGCGGACAGCAGCCCAAAGCCCTAGCAAAGGGCAATGATGCCATGGGCTGTCCCCACAAGGGACCTCTGACTGTGGAGATGTTGGCCTGATAAGGGCAATGGAACCAGGGTGACCAGGTGTTGTGGGGCTCTTCCCACTGAGCCTCGCCCTGCTCCAAGAAGATTAATAATGGAAGAGCCCGGAGGGCACAGAACTCCGCAACACTCAATAATGCTGCGGTGAAGCATTTTCTATAGTACATGAATGTTCTGGACAATGACCCCAATGGAGTGAGCTTGGATCAAGGTAACGTTATCAACGGTCATCCTTATCTTCCTGTAAAGACTTGGCAAGCAGCTTTTCTGACTGGGAGATTTGCTGGTTTTGGAGGTTCTGAATGGACCTCCTTAGGAAAGAAGGAGCACGCTGTCTTCTCTGCACAGATCCCTCAGCTATGTCTGGCTCGGCGAAAGACCCTGGATTCTGAGGCAGTGAGAGCTCAGAGGGGCTGTGGCAGTTAAGTTTATGTCAATTGGATGCTGTATAAAAGTGTAGGGATGGAATCCGACCCATCGATCAAGTCAGCCTGATGCTGTCTGCTTCGGGGAGGGGGTGGCCTTCTATAAGGAGGTCCCCAAGAACGTGCCTCTCTTTCTACCAGTTTGCTTTTCTGCCTGCTGGGACTCTCTGTCCTGATCCTGAGAGCTGCCAGTGCCCTGCCATGTTTCCGACCACCTTGCACCCACCAGCTTGTGATCTTCCTGCATTCTGTGCCATTGCCTGTGGCTGTGTGAGTGTGAAGAAGGGCCTATGGACTAGTATCCTATTTATGGACTTGAGTTGGAGTGGGCTGGGCTGATAGCTAAACATATGTTTCCTAAATATATGGGAGTGTCACTGGATTTGTTTCTCTAGTCAACCGGCCTACCATAGGGACTGTGATGTGAAGACTCCTGGGGACACAGTTTTGTCTCCAAACTGGTCTAAGAGTCACTCTCTTTCTGTCCCTGGCTTCAAGTGTGTTCCCTTGCTCAATATCATTTGAGTGTTTCTCACCCCAAACCACAGCAACACAGTGGCAGGTCAACTGTTGGCCAAGAACCACCAGGCTGACCATTTTCTTTTTGGGTATTTCTAGAATTGCCTGCCAACATTGTCAGCTTGTGCTTTTCTATGGCAATGTTGCTCATAGAAAAACAAAAATTAAACCCATCACAGGGGGAACTTGAGCTCTCAGCTCCGCTGGTTCATCAACTGATTCTCACACTCCTTTGCTCACTTTCCAAGCTGGTAAATGTGAAATAAGCATAGTCTGGAGATCTGTTTTTCTTTTTTTTGCCCTTTATTCATGGTAGTTAAGAGTGCATCCCATATAGCCAGACAGCCTGAGTTCATACCCCAGCTCCATCACCACTCTATGGACAGATTACATAACTTCTTTCTAGCCCTTATTCCTCATCCATAAACTAGGGGTCAACTGTGAAGGCTCTATGAGTGGATGCATGTCAAGCTTGGAAGGATAATGTGTTTTGAAGCCCCGTAGATATGCCCAAGTTCTCGGATCATCAGCTTTGCAGTTGCAGAGTGTAGAACATGCACAGATGAGACACGACAGACTAGCTAACTTGTTGTCTTGAAACAGGAGAGAAGTCCAGAGAAAAGAAAGAACATTTACCCTAGCACAAATATCTATTAGGGAGAGAGTCATCACCAGCCTTAGGGCACCTTGCTAATCAGGCCAACTCTCTGTTGCTTCATAGTCATGGCACCATGAGCAACTCCAGCTTCCTAGCCATTTCTTAGCTGATTTAGCATTACCATCCTAGGCTTCTGGATGGGGCGAAGAATTGCAGGACTTTACAGCTTCAGCATAGAATACCAAATTCTGACAATAAATTTATAGTCAAAAAATATATAAAGATTTCAAACGGTAGGACAATGGATAGCCACAGAATTCTCACACCTTGGAGATTGTGGAACTTCACCTGGCATTCAGTAGCTAGAACTCAAACATCAAACAAAACCAGTCTGTGGTGGGCATACATACACATACACTTATTCAGTATGGCAGGAAGCACAGTCATGAAATGATCTTCACCAGCCAGGCAAGGAAATATTATTTTAAAAAGTCACATCCAGCATATTATCTGCACAAACTCCATACCATCTCTTCATCAAGACCATGATCATTCTTATCAATCAGGCAAAGTGGGCATTAGGTCCCAGTTCCACTGCTTCTTGACCTTCCTCTTCATTCCATTGGTAGTTCCTTGATTCTCCTTGAACTTCATTGAAGTCTGATTTGTCATTGTCATATGTCCTTACTGTTGAATGGATCCCACATCATGATGGTCCTCCACATTGCAGAGTTTACCATTGAGGGTTGTTGACTGTGATCTTAACAAAGGAGATCACCAAGCCTTTCCTCCTGTGGTACCACTCTGTGGATTTGAACCACCAACCTTTAGGCTATCCCTCAAAGGCAAGCCATTCAGATGGAAGGACCACAGTGTGAACTATGAACAGCATGACAGGAAAGTAAAGCATTAAATTAAAAATAAAGCAAGACCACAGGCCCAGTCTGTAAGTGGACAGGGTGGTGTTTTTTGATGGGCAACTGTCAACTTTGTTTCCTCGAACCAGGTATGAAGGGGCACATCTCAGACAAGAGGAGGCTGGTACAGTGTTTTACTAGACAGTGTATTCATCAGCCTGTAGGTCAAGGATACCTTTTTACTGTTTGCAGCTCTGGTTCTCAAGAATTGGTAACTGCTAGATTTTCTATTAACGTATTTACATTATTCTTGACACCCTACATCGTTCAAGGAGGTTGGGAACTTTGGAAGGTAGATGTCTGTTTTTTTTTTTCTTTCTTTCAGGATTAGACGTGCTGACATGTTGAACTCATCTACAGGAGGCCTGGTGTTGGCTATAGAAAGAGGGGCTGACGAGTTGGCTCCTGAGGTCAGGAGAACCTCCACTTGACCTAGGCCTGCTCTTTCCTTCAGGCCAGAAAGAAAGTTGCTGTTGAAGACTAGAGTGGGTGTGAAAATGAACAACCCGAGAGAGCATAGCAGGATGTGAGTCAGTTGAAGACTTGGGGGGTTTCCCTTTGGATTTTTTTTTAGGCACAAGAGTACCTGTCTACTATTCAAAAGAAAGTTAAATTAAAAGTACCAACCAGAATGAACATGGAGGCAAGTCCAAAATCAAGATGACCTTTTGCTTTCACCGAGGGAATCCCCCTCTATGAAAATAAATAAGCCCAGTAACTAGAAATGATTGATTTCAGCATTCTTTCGATACCCAGTTTAGACAAGGAGAATGCTTTCTTTTCTCTCCCCTCCCCCCCCCCAAGCCCCCTGCATCACTGCCCTGGTGGGAGTAGGAAGCCCAGCCTTGTTCCTGCAGAGCTGCTGCTGGATTTGAACCGTCAACCTTGTGGGCCCCAGTCTCACACACAACCACTGAGCCACCAGGGCTCAGCAAGGAGAATACTTTCATTGAGCCAGGGAACTGTAGACACTAATGATGTTCATAGCCTTTCTAGAAATGGAACGCAAACCGTTGCCATTGACATTGGGCAAGGCACTTGAACGGAAGACCATTATTTTTGTTCACTGCCATTTAGATGCCAACCTTTCTGCGAGTTGTTGAATATTCCACCATTTTTTTTGACACAGAGGGATTCTGAAGGTAAGACAAAGAGGACAGAATCAGGGCTGAGGCTGTAGTGTGGAGTACTGGAAGACTAAGGTCGTGGCTCTGCTGTCTGTCTCTAAGGGAGAGCTATCCATGCCTGGAGTTACCTGCAACAGGGGCTAGAAAACCAAGCTTAGGAGGCTGTTTTACCTGCTGACTGCTGAGGGGAGAACCAGCCTGCTAGCTCAGTTTAGCAACTCCAGATGCCTGCTGGCTGCGGGAAGACAGCCCATATTCTGTCAGTGCTCGGGTTTCTAATGACTTTGAAGTAGGTGGCCTGGAAAGCCCCATAGAATTCACCACCAAACCTCCGGACGTCAACTGAAAGGGAAACTGACTTAGCAAGAGGATCCTAAAAGACAACAGAGACGTTGGCACCTTCTAGGATCAGCTTCTTGGACTCTAGCATTCTTTCCTGTGTGCACATTCCAAAGGACCGTCCTTGGCTTTGGGGAAAAGGCCTCACCTAACTTTGACCTTAGTTCCAAGGCTTGAGAGAGAAGCTACTTCTCTCATTGTGATGGCTTTGAAATGCTGTTGCCTTTTGCTTTGCTCTTGCCATGGAAACTGTCACAGATCAACAGAAACATGAGTTTTTAATTGTCTCCATCTTTAGATATATTGTTGCTTTCAAGCCCCGGGCAGTAAGTACTTCTCCTTTGCCCCAAATATCCAGTCATTGGGAGAGTAGGCAGCCCTGGGGATAAATCATAAGGGGAAGTGTGTGTGTGTGTGTGTGTGTGTGTGTGTGTGTGTGTGTGTGTGTTAAGCACAGAGATACCTGTTCAGTAAAGATCTAGAGGTCATGTCCAGAAAAGAATATACATGTATGCCACTTCCTGATATTTGGTGTGATTTTGTTCACAAAAGAGTGGAATGTATGCAGTATATGATTTTTTAAAAATTGAGCTAAAGCCACTGCTTTCTGTTCTTACTCTCCTTTGTGTAGCAGTTTTGAGAGTGGCCATGTACAATTCCTTTGGCATGGTGTCCAACAGACTCATCTCAGGAGAATCTCCTTAGCTGAGGCTTAAGCTCCTGCTCCAGCTGTCAACCTGCATTTTGATTTCCATTGGGGTTGAATGAACCATGCAGATGCTTCCTTCTTGGCATTTGGTGTCATTTTATTCACCAAAGGATAGCAGACATAATTTGCAATGGAAAATTTGGAAGAGTAGCACCCTACCTGCAAATGGAAAGGGTGGGGGAAGATTTCCTAAATTAAAGTTTTGAACTTTTAAACAGTCCTTCAGACAGGTACAAGTTTTACAGTAAACCCTCTGGGTCCACTACAACCTTGCCTGGGTATAACACCAGCTCTCATGTCCACCATATCCCTCCCAGACATTCTCTGAGTGTCTAAGGTGGACCTAGAAGGAAATGTACATATGAAATATAGAGTCTGTTGAAAGGCTGCATGTTCGGCTTCTCTGGAGAAGCAAAACCAGATATATATATATATATATATATATATATATATATATATCTAGAAAGATATTTGTATCAAAAAAAGGGTCACACACATGTAGAAGTAGGTAAGTTCAGTCTGGTTCAAGTCTGTGGGTCAGATGTGAACTGAAGGCTTCTCCTGACTCCTGTATCTGCCAGGGTCTGATGAACAGGAAGATGAATCATGCAGACCCCAGGCTGATGGATGCTGAGCTGAATGAATCTGAGGTCAGCCAAATGAATCCAAGGCTGGGAGTCTGCTGATGGCTCCTGGGATCGGCAGGCAATATAACAGAAAGTTGATGAACCAGGTATAGGATCCAAATCCAGCAGTAGAAGTGAGTTGGCTTTTACATAGTCAAATTTTATTAGGAGTAGGTCACACCCTGAATAAAAGCTCCCTTATCTGTACCAAGGTTGTGACCAGACTAAGGAGGCCTAGTCTCTGTACAATGCGTGGCTGCTACACAGATCCTATTACGGAGTTGACCGCACTATGTTAGATCATACCACGAGAGAATCCCGGCCCTCCCAAGTTGACATAAAACCTAACTTGAGTCTATTCCACCTGAATTTCACGAACATTTCAAGAACAGATTTGGCACATTAAAGGATGACAGAGACCTGAGAAGCTGTGAGAGAACATGGAGAACATCATTCATGCACAGGGCACAAGGTCACTCCAAAGCTAACAAACACAGAGGATGTGGAACAAGGGATATCAGGTCTGATGCCAGATGGATCTTGACTCAAAGCAGAGAATACCAGAAAGATGCTTATTTATGTTTTAGTGACTATGCAAGGGCATGTGACTGTGCGAGCCATAACAAATTATGGATGACCTTGAGAAAATGAGAATTCCAGAACACTTCATGGTGCTCATGTGAAGCTTGTACATAGATCAAGAGGCAGTTATGCGGAAAGATCAGGGCATATTTTATGACTTAAAATCAGGAAAGGTGTGTGACAGCATTGGACCCTCTCACTATACTTATTCAATCTGAATGCCGAGAAAATAATCAGAGAAGCTGGGTTATATGAAAAAGGTACGGTATCAGTACTGGAAGGCTTATTAACAACCTACAATATGAAGATAGTACAACCTCACTTACTGAAAGTACAAAGGACTTGAAGCCCTTGCTGATGAAGATCAAGGATTGCAGGCTCCAGTATGGAGTGCAACTCAATATAAGAAAGACCCAAATCTTCCCAACTGGACCAACGGGTCACATCGGGATAAATGAAGACAAAGTTGAAGTTGCCAAGAATTTTGTCTTGCTTGGATCCCTAATCAAGGCTCATGGAAGCAGCAGTCGAGAAAATCAAAAGATTCATTGTATTAGGTAAATCTCCTGCACATGACCTTTTTAAAGTATTGAAAATCAAAGACATTACTTTGAGGACAAAGGTGCGACTGACCCAAGGCACTGAATTTTCAATCTGCTCGTATGCGTGTGGAAGCTGGGTATTAAATAAAGAAGAACGAAAAAGAATCCACAGACTGTAACCATGGTGCGAAAGAATTCTGAAAGCATTAGGGGCGGTGAAAGGAACAAACACATCTGTGCTATGAGATTTCCTCTTACCTGCTTTGCACATGTTGCCAGGAGAATCTGTCATGGGAGAAGGACATCATGTTTGGGAAAGTAGAGGGGCAGCAGAAAAGAGAGGAAAGGCCTCAAGGAGAAGGGTGGCTCCCTGGGCTGCAGCAATAGGTCCGATAACAGCCCCAGCAGAGTAGCAATAGGGACCCGAGTGTTTCCTTCTGTCTGCATAGGGCCAGACAGGTCAGAAGCGATCCCACGGCACCTACCAACAACAGCAGCACCCCAGATTCCTAGCTGGTGCCAACCGTTGGTGCTCGACCACTGACAGGAGGTTGCTTTTGAATCCAGCCAATGGGGTCCTGAAAGAAAGGCCTAGCAATCTGCTCCCGTCCAATCGGCAGTGAAGGTTCTGCGGAGCAGATCCGCTCTGTCTCACACGGCCTTGCAAAGAGTTGCAACAGACTCCAGGGCAAGAGATTTGCTCAGCTGCTTAGTCTTTTGTTTTAAATCATGTCCTTAATGTGTATCTTAAGCATCCCAGGAGAACTTGGAGTTCAGCCACGCTTAAGACTTCACGCTTTCGTGACACTTAGGACAAAGACTAGCAAGAGGAGCTGCTCAGGAAGCGGGCACAGGGCAGTCCTGGCCATTGCAGGAGGAGGGTTATTGCATAAACACGACAAATAACTCCCTTATCCTGGGGGTGAACTTGACTTTACCAAAAGGTTTGCTGTTGCCGTTGATTTCTCCCAAGTCACTCGTCAACACTTACTGTCCCACACGACAGAGTACGTCTGCCCCAGATGCCCATCAACAGTTATATGCTGTCTTGGAGACCCACAGGGGCAATTCCACCGTGTCTGAGAGGGTTACTGTAAGTCAGACTTGACTGGAGCCTGTGGGTTTGGTTTTGAATCTCCATGTGAGTGTATGGCCATTGGGTGGGTTTGAACCCCCAACCTTTTGGTTAGCAGCTGAGCGATTAACTACTGTGCCATCAGAGTTCCTGTATAATCAAAGAAAATGCTGTTAAAAAGTGAAGCAAGAAAATAAACAAATAAAAATGCCATCAAATCAAACCACATTGCTAAAAATCAAAGCATGGGAATAAGTCACAGCAGGTTGTTTTGGGTTTTTTGTTTTTAATAATTCTATCATGACTGGGCCAAATCTGGTTGAACATACAAGAGTGACATGTATTAGCAAGTCTAAAAATAAGGTGTTAATTATCTAGGTGCTGACTGGCTCTAAGTAAATACAGCTTCAGCTGGAAATACCTAACTTTTTGAGAGCTATTCAGCATATTCCACTGAAATAAAAGCTGATTATACCCACTTACCTTGTGCAGGATATTCTCATATTGTCTTGGAAGAGGCACAGCTAGATTGCGCCTTAGAAGCCAGCTTAGCATAGCAGCATCTCACATACTCTGGACACCAGGAAAGACTTGTCACTGGAGCATGGTTGGTGGAGAGTCGGTGACAAAGAGAAAAAGATGAATTGACACGCTGCCTGCTACAATGGGTTCAAATATGACAAGTTGTAAAGGCGGCCCGGAACTAGGGAGTGTTTCATTCCACCCTATTCCCTTGTTGCTAAGGTCCAAACAGAATTGATAGTCCCTAACAACAAAGACAACAATGCTTTCTTGTATGTTTGAAACAATAAAATGTTAATCTCTCAGGGCAAGGGAGCAAGGGAGGAAGTCCATAAATTCTCTTGCACCATGAATTATTCAGATATTTTCGAGTTAGCCAGAGGTCAGATAATTGCCGAGATGACTCAAGCAAGAGATGGGTGGAAGAAGGAATGTTTGCTAATGAACTGCAAAGGAAAAAGAACTGTGAGGAGTGGTTACATTATCAGATTCTCTTGACTCTCCTGTTAGGAGCGAGCCAAAGCACCATCTCCAGAATGCCTCCTCCGGCTTAATGATGGAGAGCCATTCACCAGCCACACACACTAGCTGGCAGAGGATCAGGTGAGCAGGATTTGAACTGGTTCGTACCAGTTCAATGGCCTGCTGACAATTTGTTTTTCCACTCCAAATATCTTGGATCAGATCTAAATTTTAAGAGAATCCCCAGAAGACCCAGCTGGGTGTCTTGTTCCAATGTGGATTCCGATTCAGTATACCTGAGTGGGAAGCAGGGTCTCAGTAGGGAGCTGAACCAGAATGAACTGGTTTTGAAACTCGAGTGGTGAGGATGATGCTCTCACAAATTACACTCATCCTCATGCGTTTGAGTGCCTGTCTTTGTGCTGTGAGCTGCTGTGCAGTCAGTTGCAGAGTAGAACTGCCCTATAAAGGCTTTGTCGGCTGTAATCTTTATAAGGACGGGACGCTGGTAGTGTGATGGTTAAGCGCATGGCTGCTAAGCGAGAGGTCAGCAATTTCAGCCCACCAGTTGCTCGGTTGGAAAAAGTTCAACAGTCTGCTTCTATAGAGATTGCAGCCTTGGAAATTCTAGAGGCAATTCTCCTGTGTGCTCCTGGGTCACTGTGAGTCAGGGCCCAGGCCACAGCAATGGGTATTCTTGATGGGAGCAGAGTGCTAGATCTTCTTCCTGCGGAGCCATTGGGCGATTTCCAACCATCATCCTTTCCCACAGCAGGTGAGCACTTACTGCTATGGCAACCAGCACTCCTTTGCTGCCTTTTAGAGATGCAATTCTGAGAACAGATTTCCTTCATGGTAGCGCAGTGTTTCGAGTAAACCTCAAAGGCCACCCTTGACTAGGAAAAGATTCTTCTGGATTCCAGCAGCTTTTGTTCAGAGCAGGGCCTGGCTTATTGACATGCACTTCCGACGTGCCATGTGTCCTGGAAGGTTGTGATTTGACTTTGGATTTTCGTTTGTGGAAACGAATTTGATTTTCTAACTCTGCGTGTCAGAAAAATCAGAAGAGTCACATGAGCAGCATATAAAGAAGGGGCAACTATCTTGCTTATAATGCATTTCCCTATGGAATATTAATGTATATGCTAACAAAGCTCCGTTAGTGGGAGCTGTTGACTTTAGGAAAATTATTTGTATAAATGTAGCAGAGGCAGTTCATCCAAGTTTTAATGCGACACCTAACTCTCCATTTTTTTGTAAAATAATAAAACACTACACTTAAATCTCTTGTAAAAAGGGCAGTAGAGTATTTTAAAAATATTTTAGGTACATGTTGACAGTATTATTATTCAAGGATCATAACAATATATGACATAATCCCACTAAGAGCCAGAATTGACTGAATGGCAATGAGTTTGAGTTTGCTTAAAACAAAAGGATATGAAGGCAATTGAACAAAGGTTTTAGAAAACCAAACTTTTAGAGTTCTTAGCTTTCTTTTTAAAATGATATTTTGATAATATTTATTGTGGTGTTTTTATCCTTACTTTTCTGCTTCCAAGTATTTCTGTATCAAGGCTAGATAGGTGGTTTAATAGAGGAAAACATAACACAATAAATGTTCATGGCTGAAGAACAAACAAGAAAAGAAAATGAGCTCTCCAAGTATGATTGTACTACAAAGAGACCATTGCTGCTGATGGAAGTGCTATCTCAATCTTGGTTTTTCAGCACCTCAGTGATGATCATAAGACTGACACGGGAGTGACCACTGAGACTGCTATCAGCTCTCCTCTTTCTGTGGTGGATAGAGTGGATAAATCCTTCTCCCCATGGAAGGTTTTTGTGAGTTGAGTGTTCATTAGGAAAGGGGAGAACTCATCACCATGCTGTAAGGTCCCTGAAGGGACAAAATACCATTTCAGAAGAAGTCTCCACATAGCGAGTGTTTGATAGTGTTGTTGAATGAGCATGTAAGTCCAGTTGACACAGGTCACCATAGGGCAGACATTTATGACTACCACTATCCATCAGCTGGTAAGACAACAGCCCAAGTGACTTCAGCACGAATTTTGCTCTTGGCTGCCTTGGAATTTCCTTGGAGTCTTTCCACCATTTCAGGAGGCAGCACATGAGCAAGAATTAGAGTTGTATCTTTTCATCACATTTATTCAGTCCATATATCGAACAAGTAATCAGAGAAGCTGGACTACAGGAAGAAACTTAATTACAACCTGCCCTCTGCAGATGACATGATCATGCTTGCTGATAATGACGAGGGCCTGAAGCACTTGCTGATGAAAATTGACGATTGCAGCCTTTAGTATGGATTATGACTCAGCTTGAAGAGAGACCAAAACTCTTACAACTGGACCAACAGGAAACATGATCAATGAATAGGAGATTGATGCTATCAATGATTTTGTCTGATTTGGATCCACAATCAAAATGATCAAATGACAAATTGCATTGAGAAAACCTACTGCACAAGACTCCTTGAAAGTGCTGAAAACAACAGTGCTACTTTGAGGGCTAAGGTGCCCCTGTCCCAACCCATGGTATTTTCCTTCACCTCATAGGCCTAGAGAAGTTAGACATTGAATAAAGAACACCGAAGAAGGAAGATGCATTTGAATTACAGTGCTGGGGAAGAATCTTGAAAATGTCATGGGCACCTAAAAGAACAAGCGTATTTGTGTTGGAAGTAATACAGATAGAATGCGCCTTAGAAACAAGCATGACAAGATTTCTTGTCTTGTACATTGGACCTGTTACCAGGGGAGACCCGTCGGTGGAGAAGGACATCATGCTGGTTAGAGTAGAGTGGCAGAGAAAAAGAGGAAGGCCCTGTACATGATGGACTGACACAGTAGCTATAACAATGACTCAAACATTAGAACCGATGAGTGAGGCCCAGCACCAGGCGGTGTTTATTTCTGTTGTGCCTATAGTCAAAGCTGACTCAATGGTACCTAACAACCAGTTTGTTCTTATTCATTTTGACCAGGGCCCTGTGGACTTTTAAAATTTGAGAACACCAACTTTCCTCAATTCTGGAAATTAAAAATATTATTTTCACCTTTGAAAATGCTATTAAATAGGAATTCCAAAGACACTCTCTCTATATTGTATTTTTTATAAATAGTTGTATTAGAATTGCATAACATGACAACTCTGTATTAATATATTTTGTATTTTCTCAGTATAATCTCTACATTTTTTAGTATTTATATATTCCACATGAAATATATTTTATGTATTTTCCTTTATTTTATCTTCCAGTTCACTATTTTTATCAGGAGCTATATCTACTACCACCACTTTATTGAGTTATATTTCCTCTTGATTATTTAAAAATGTATCTGTCCTTTAGTGATAGGGTCATCAATATAAGACCATCCTATATTGAGGACACTATATTGCCCTCCTCTTTCACATGAATTCTACTCATATTTCCATCTATTTCTTTTCTTAAAACACTCATTATTGAAATATTTATTTTGTTCCCTCTTTTTGATTGTTCAATTAAATCCAGATCATAGAGTGCTAATTAACCTTGCTCTTTGTGTCTGATGATTTTTTTTCACATGGTAGCTATTTCTTCACATACTCTATGATGTTGTCCATCTTGATATTGTGCCTTTATCTTTAGCAGAAAGTCCATGTGCCTTGAATTTAAAAAATATGTTGAGAAATGTTTTGTTTTGTTTCTGTTTCAAGAGCTTTCAATGTCCCTACGTGAGTTTTCATATTAATTCCTTGAATATAATCCCTTATTTCACAATCAGTATAAATTTAGCCATCAAGTCTGTTTTGTATAGTTTGGGAGCATTCATATCTCAAAAGTAACTTTTTCTACAGCATATGAGGTAGACAATTTAATCAAAAAAGAACCAAAATCTTCCCAAAGTGGACCAATAGATAACTTCATGATAAATGAAAAAATAGAGAATTTGTCAAGAATTTCAGTTTGCTTAGATCAATAATCAATGCTTTTGGAAACAGCAGTCAAGAAATCAAGTGACAGATCGCATTGCACAACTCTTTCACATGTCGAAGAGATAGCACCTTGAGAATTAGCATGAACCTGACTCAAGCAATGCTCTTTTCAGTTGTGTCCCATGCATGCAAAATTGGGAGATGGAATAAGGAAAGCAGAAGAAGGATCACTGCATTTGAATTATGGTGCAGTGAAGAATTTCAAAAGCACCACGACCTGTCAAAAAGACAAACATTCTGTCTTGGACAAGAAACAGAATGCTCCTTTAGAGGTGGGGTGAGGGGTGGGGAGGGTTAGACTTAGTCTCACATACTTTGGACGTGGTATCAGGAGGCACCAGTCCCTAGAGAAGGGCATCATCGTGCTTGGTAAAGTTGTAGGAAGGACTGCCCCAAAGAGGAAGGCCCTTGACCAGATGAATTGGCACAGGGGCTGCAACAAGGAGCTCAAGCATAGCAGTGGTGAGGGTGGGGCAGGATCAGGTTGCATTTTGCCATGCTTGGGATTATTGCGAGTACAGACTGACTGGATGGTGCCAATGACAAAAACGTGACCTTGGCAAGTAGCAAGTCTCCTTCATCTTTGCCTGGGCCTGAAGAAAACACATTTCCACACATTTTCCATAGGGCAGACTTCTCTTTGAAGTTCTAGGTTTAGAATAGCAAGCTTTTCAGTTTCATCTCCCCACTTCTTGTGGGCCATGTCTACTCTACTTTGGTTGGGCTTTAAACTTTAGTCCCCGATAAAATGATTTAAATTAAAAACAAAAAACAAAAAACCTTTTCAGTCCCCAGACCCATAATTGTATCCGATACCCTCACAGGCTCAGCTACACCTTTCCCTCTTACTTTCTTCTTATCTTTCTTTAGAGAGATAAAGTTTTTCTTATCTTTCTTTAGAGATTTCCACAGTTATACAAGAAGGAATGGCATTTCTACTACCTTACTCTGCCATATTGCAAGGAGTCAAGTCCTCTCTCTTTTTTAAAATTATATACAAAACTAGCATATCAGTTATCTCTTGCTGTGTAGCAAGCAAGCCACTCAAAAAGTGGCAGCTTGAAACAGCTTATCCTGAATCATTACTCACAAGTCTGGAGGTGAGTCGGTGGGTCAGCTTATCCGGGTCTGGGCTGGGCTGGGCTCAGTCACACATCTGTGGTCAGTTGATAGGTTGTCTGGGTATTGCCAGGTTGGAGATGACCTCATTTAGATGTATGAGTGTTTGTTGGTTGTTGACTGGGTAAAAGGTGGTGGGGGTGGTGGGGCGGTGGCGGTGGCATGTGGAGGGTAATTCTCATCAACCAGCACTTGACCCAGCCTTGTCCATACCATGCGACCATGGCAGATGTGCTTCTAAGAGTAAGAGTGGGAGCTGTCAGGCCACTCCCTTGGCTTAGGCAAGTCACAGAGGCAGCCCAGATTCAAGGGGTGGCTATTAGATGCTACCCGCCTTAGAGACTTAGTGCTGTCATCACACACAATCCCGCGAGTGGGTGGTTTTAGGGATTAGGAATTTATTTTCCCCAGCTGGGGAGACATGCAGTCTGAACTCAGGCTGTGGATCACTCTCTGACTAGTGCAGCTTCGAGAAGTCGGCCCTCCTGGGAAATGTTGGCCTTTTGGCCACATCCGTCATGTGTGTTTGTCTTCATCTTGCGTTTCCCCCTGTGTGCGTCTCTGTGCCGAATCTGTTATTTTTACAATTAGGTTTAGGACCCGTCCTACATCTGGCATCTCCTCACGAATATAACAAGAGAATACCCTCTTTCCAAGCAGGATCTGACTCCTAGGTATAAAGCCAAGAGTGGACCCATCCTCCTGGGGAAACATAAGTTACCAGGTACCACCACCCTGTGATGGGAAAGATAGTAAAGGATCATCATCGTATGGAGCACAGGACAGGGAAAGGAGGGGGAGGGGGGCATTGTGGCTGTTTTTGCAAATGACGGGTTTCACCTAGGAGAACCAACATTTGGGGTTGCATAATTTTAGCTGCAGCAGAGTCAGAACAATGGGCACACACACTCAAGAAGCTGGTGCAGGACTGGGCACTACATGGGTCTATTGGACAGAAGGTCCTTCTGGATTGGCGCCGACTCCTAGCACCTAGCACCCAGCAATAGCAGCAGCAGCCGTTGTCAAGTTAATCAAGTTTCAGTCGCTCCTAAACACAGTGACAAGGGAAGAGGTTTTCAAAGAAGCAATCACATTTTAAACAACTCAACAAGAGGGGGGTTTTGTTTCACATTTAATTCAGTATCTCCCACTTAACTACGGCAGGTGAAAGTGATTGGAACATCTTTCTGTGAGTACACTTTCCTTCCTCTGCCACTTAACCCTCCCCTTCCCCACTCCCCCAGACACCAATGTGGACTTGAATACTTCCCAGTGACTCCCAGCTGCCATCAAAGGCTCTGAAATTCATTGAGCCATGAACTGAAATGTCGGTCTTCCTTCTGAATTCAGAGGAAGCGTGGGGGAGCTTGGAAGCTTGGGCTTTTCCAGGCCCCCTGCATGACCTCTGGAATCCGCTCTTTCTGGTGGCCCCGACAACTGTTGAGAGGGGGAGCGTGGAGAGGCCTCTGCTCGGGGTGTGGCGTCCTGGTTTGCTTCAGTAAGACCTGTGACTCATTTCGTGGGCTCACTTAATGCACCGGGGTGGGAAGTTGTGGGAAGTGAGCTACTTATCAGGAGAAAAATAACGCTCTTTCTGGGTTTCTAATGACTTTCCTGAGACGAGGTGTCTGCCGAGCTGAAACAGCCGAGCACGTGGAGGGGCGCCTTTGGCATCTGCTGGAGAAGCTGGCTCTCCTCCTCACCCGAAGACGACGACGATGATGACGACGACGACGGGGACTATGAAGCAGAAAGAATGAGCTGCACCAAAGATTGAGGGTGGGTGGGTCCCTGTCTAGGAGGCTTTGTTTTGCCTACACACGACTGCATTTTCAACCCTCTTTAAAAAAGACTCCATTTGATACATAAGGAAACAAGGGGGTAGATAGTTCAGCAGGTTGGTTCACTGTCACATGGCCCAGAGGCTATGGAGCTGGGATGTTCAAGCCCAGACTCTCCCCGAAGAAGCCGTGGTGGCCACGTGATAAAGAGTTGTGCTGCTCATCTAAACATCAGTGGCTCAAACCCACCAGCTGCTCTGTGGGAGAACGAGGTGGAGGGGATCTACTTCTGTCAAGATGTGCGCTTGGAAACCCTCGTGGGTGCTGTACTACTCTGTCTGGTATGAAGGTGTTGCTAAAGTGTTCTGAATCCATCAGGTTGCAATAAAATCACAAATTCAGCTCACTGCTGGGAACAGGGGGAGGGCTCAAACTGGCAACTGTTCTACCTTAAGAAACTTACAGAGATCATGGCTTGGGCCGAAGGCATAAATATTTTTTTCCTTTTTTTGGTGACATTCTTTGGTTACATTGTCTGTATTTCCTGTGCCAGGAGCACCCTCTCTTCATGTGGGAGCCTGGGCGCAGTCTGAGGGGTCTCTCTATGCCCGGTAGCTCTCACTCCATCTGGTAGTTTCCCTGGTGCTGGCAGGAGCTGGATCTCGACGCCCCGGATGAGCCTCAGCAGACGTGCAGCTGGTGTGTCATTCTTCTGAGTGAGAGATGCTGAGCGAGGTCTCATGAGCGGTGACTCACAGAGGTTCTAATTATAACCTGCCCTGGCTTCTCTACAGCTCAGATAATAGATTTGTCTCAATGGTTTCCAGGGACAGATTAGCTCAGTCTTACATTTTTTTTTTGTATTTCTTGGGTTTTCGGCCAAATTGTGATGTTCACTGTGGAAATTGTGAGAAGCCTGTCAGGCGGTCGAGAAGGTGGGTGGAACCTCAAAGAGGTCTCAGAGCAACTCAACCAGCCTCTACACAAGGGGTATCAGGAGCGCCACATTAGTGGCAACGTTTGATGGGCCTGCTCTAGGTTTCAACACAAGAGCAGAGACAGACCTTCCCTCCACATCAGGGGTCCTCAAACTTTTCAAACAGGAGACCAGTTCATTGTCCCTCAGACCATTGGAGAACTGGACTTAAAAAAAAAAAACTGTGAACAAATTCACTGCTGGCCCAGGATGAGTTGGTTGCTAAGGAAGACAGCACCTGTGGCAAACACCAGAAGGGACAGATAAATGTCCTCAGCGGGCCGCATGTGGCCCTCGGGCCGTAGTTTGAGGACTCCTGCTCCACACTGTGCAGATTTCTGAAGAGCATGGGCACTTCAAGGGCATGAAGACCTCGATGTCTGTGGGGCAGTTCTGGGTCAAAGACTTTAGAGGTCATGGCAACAGCTCCACAGAAGCACCACAGACACCAGGGTGCAACTAAAACCAGAGAGAACAATGAGGCCTGTGGAAAGGTAGGCACTTCCTAGTATGTCCCAGTCATGATTGAGGGAAGTGTCTCAACATGTTCCTGAAAAGCAGATGAAATCAAGAACCTCTGGAACATGGGCTCTCTTTGCACGGAATGCTGGAACTGAAGAGGTCTGAAGAGACCCTAAACCGGTGGTTCTCAACCTTCCTCGTGCAGTTCCTTTCATACAGTTCCTCACGTGGTGGTGACCCCCCCCCCCCAATCCATAACATGATTTTCGTTGCGACTTCATCACTGTCATTTTGCTACTGTCATGAATCAGGTGACTCCTGTGAAAGAGTCGTTGGATCTCCCAAAGGCGTCGCGACCCACAGGTTGAGAAGCGCTGCCCTAAACTAAACTGGGATACTTGTCAGATGAAGAACCCACAGCTCAGAGAGGCCGAGAGATGTGCCAGCACCACAGAGCCAGTTAAGACCCTCTCTTTTTCAGTGTCCCAATCTGTGCACCATAAATATCCAAGCCAATTGGTCCCAAAATGGCAAGGACTTTCCTTGTGTCTTATAATTCAGTTGAACAGAGAAGAGTTCTCAGATGGCCGGAAAGGCCTTGCAAGCATCATCCAGCAATCTACAGCCTTTGGGCTGTGACACCATTTCCATTCCTCTCAGCTACACGCTCCCACACACCTCTTCTCAGGAGGCAGCCGCTGCCCCAGTGCTGCGCAACCTTCCTAATGCCACCACCCTTTCATACAGCAACTCATGTGGTGGTGACCCCCCAACCATAACATTATTTTCGTTGCTACTTCATCACGGTCATTTTGCTACTGTGATGAATCGGGTGACCCCTGTGAAAGGATCGTTTGACTCCCAAGGGAGTCATGACTCACGGGTTGAGAACCGCAGGGTACTGTGACCTTTGCTCTTCTGCACTGTCCGATCAGCCCCTACTTTCCCTCTGCCTCTCAGGCAGCTTCCTTAGGCCCGGCTGAATCTTTGAAGGGCAAAGACTGAAAAAGAGAGCAGGGAAAGAGTATGAGATGGCTGGAGACAAGTGCCAGAGATCAGATACGACGTGAGGAAGTCCGGAGTCAGAGGAGAATAAACTCTGGAGCAGGAGAGTCGAGGTCAGAGGAAGGATGGGAGCAAGTAAGAGGGGACGACCTCAGCCAGAGTGCGCAGAGTTCCCTGCCAGTGTGGACACGCCTCCATGAGAAGGCTCACCCTCCTGACCTAACCCATTAGAAATCAGGCTGGGTAGGGCTGTTCTGTGATGAATGGGTGAAGTCCATTCTGGGTGACAGAGGGTGTGCATATAACAGTATTATCTAATGGTTAAGAGTGAACGCATGGTCAATTGTCTCATCTCTGTTCTTTTTGGCGAAGGACATTGGGCAAATTGCTCAACCCTTTAATGTCTCACTTTCCCAATGGGTAAACTAAGGACATCATTAAATGGCATCATGATGAAAGAGTCTCTGGCACACAGTGAGCCATTATTAATTATTAAGTGGTAGCCGTTATTAATATGCTACCCTGATCTCAGGCAACAAATCTGGGGTGCTCATGACTTGGAAGATTGAGATACTGCTTTAAAGGGTCACAGGCCAGCCAAACAACGTGGTGTAGATTGGGCAACTTCTTTTTTTATGGGATCATACCTACAAGGTGTTTGGAAGCAAAGTTATTTAAAATAAAACTCAAAAGTATGTATGAAACCTGAAATGCTGGAGGGATGTTTCCAAATAAGGTGGATTACATAACAACAGGTCCCACCTAATCCACCTTGGCACTGAACATGGGCCTTTGTTTAGACAACTCATTTAATTAGCTTGCTATATGATTATTTTTAGCCTGCAGACTTTTGAAAGTCGTTGTGCTGCAGTGGAAGGTGTGTGTGTGTGTGTGTGTGTGTGTGTGCGTGTGCGCGTGCGTGCGCACACGCACGTGCATAGGATGGGGAGATGAGTAAGGAAAAAAATCTTTTGTTAGACAGACTTGGACCTCATATCCTATAACAGTTTTTATTGATATAGACATAGGAGGGTTGAAGGTCACTTTTCTGTTCTAGCTTGTGAGTTCATAAAGTCACTTCTAAGACTCCCATGCAAAGGCTCTTTATTCTTCCATGCCCTATGACATAGTATAGGTCCACGAGATGGAGGAAATGTCTCATCCTTCTGCTTCTTTGAGTATATGCCTCCCTGCAAGCCTCATTCGGTGTCTTTCTCTTCTCTGCATTCATTCTCCCAACCTGCCAGTCAGACTTCCGTCTCTGAGAACAGGTTTAAAAACATTGTCCACTGGCTTTATATTCTCCTACAGCTCATCATGCTTTTATTAGGCAAAATACTTGTAAGATTCCTATATAAACTGCTCCCATGTTGCCTTCCTCTTCATCTTCAACCCATTCCAGACTGGCCTTCATCCCCACCTCTTAGATGAAATTGCTCTTGTCAAAGTCACCAGGGGCCTTAAAATCCACGAGACGCTTTCTCTCTTCATTGGGCTCTGACTTATCCTTGAAATGTGCTTTTGTCCTCTTTACTCCTTTCCAGGTACCCTGACTGATTTCTTATCATTCTCCCCATGTATCACTGCCAAATCTGCAAGTACCACCATTGTGATGTGTACTTAAGAAACAACAACTATTGTCATCTCCATTTTTTTTTTGCCATCTCCATTTTATAGATAGGGAAGATAGATAGTATACCGTGCCAACCCACAATTGGTTTATAGTAGATCTCGAATTTGCACAGTTTAGTTTGCCTACTAGACAGAAAATTTGATAGCTATTCTTCCAGTTCCAACTCACAGCCACCCTACAGGACATAGTAGAACTGCCTCTGTGGGTTTTGAAGGCTGTCAAGCTTTATGGGAGTTGAATGCCTCATCATTCTTCCTGAGAGCAGCTAGTGGGTTTGAATTGCTGACCTCGTGATTGGCAGTGTAATATGTAACCCACTACACCACCAGAGCTCCATGCAAATGGCGTCTATATGTGTGGCCCTTACAGAAAAGAATGCAGACAGTAAATTGACTATCTCTGTGGACAGAGCTCGATATCAAATTGAAGCTCAAGATCATCAGTCGGAAGAAGACTCGAGGCCAACTGTAGATTATCAAAATGAACTTGATGGTAATGAAGTTGGAGAGTTTTTCCCTCCCACTTCAGAATTCTTCATATGTACACATATATATTCTAATCCATTCATTTTCTCAAGGCAAAAGTCTGGAGACCATGGTTGACTTATCTCTCCACCTCCCTATCCACATTCACTCTACTTCAAAGTCTGACCACTTCGGCTTAGAAATAGATGTTAAATTAATTACTTCTTTCCATTTTCACCTGCTATTACTTAGTCCAGAGTTCCAAAACTTGGAATCAATGACATTTGGGGCTGGATCATTCTTTGTTACAGAGGCTCTTCTGGGTAATGGAAGATGTTTAGCAATCTCTAAACATATACCCAGTAGATAACAGTAGTACTCTGTCTGGTGGGGATTATCAAAATAAAATCTGCAGACATTGATAGGGTTCTCTGGGGGATTTGGAACAACTGTTGTTGCCAGGTTCTTTTGAGCTGGTTCTGACGTGGTTACCTGCTGTACAGGGGGGTGAAACACTACCCAGTCAGGCACCATTTCACAATGGCTTCTATGTTTAAACTTGCTGGTGCAGCCATTGTATCCTTCCAGCTCATTGAGTCTTTCTGTCTTAAGTTGACCCTCTACTAAGAATGATGGCCAATGTCCAATCTCCAGAAATGGTCCCTCTTGGTAATATGTCTAAAGCACATGAGAGGAAGTCTCCCACCCTTACTTCTTCTTTTAAAAAAAATCATTTTATTGGGGACTTGTACAGTTCTTATCACAAACCATCCATCCATCCATTGTGTTAAGCACATTTGTTGCCATCATCATTTTCAAAACGTTCTCTTTCTACTTGAGTCCTTGGTATCAGCTAAACCGCCCCCCACCTCATGAACCCTTGAAAAGTTATAAATTATTTCCCTTTTCATGTCTTACACTGACTTCTCTCTCCCTTCACCCACTTTTCTGTGGTTCGTCCACCTGGGAGGATGTAGATCACTGTGATCAGTTCCCCTTTCCTCCTCCCACCTCCTCTTACCCTCCTGGTATCATTACTCTCATTATTGTTTCTTAGAGGTTTATTTGTCCTGGTTTCCCTGTGTTTCCAGTTTGTACCTGTACCAGTGTATATGCTCAACTCTAGCCAGAATTGTAAGGTGGAATTGGGGTCATGATAGTGGGGGGAGGAAGCATTAAAGAACTAGAAAAAGTTGTATGTTTCATCAGTGCTATATCCTTGAATGGCTTGTCTCTTCCTTATGACCCTTCTGTAAGGGGATGTCCAATTGTCTACAGATGGGTTTGGGGTCATCGCTCTGTGATTTCCCTCATTGATATGATTTTCACATTGATATGATTTTTTTTGTTCTGAGTCTTTGATGTTTGATACCTGCTCCCATTGACAGCTCATATAGGCTTTGTTGCTTCTCAGATATATGATCCCTTCTTTATCTTCAAGCCTTTAAGACCCCAGGCACTTTATATTTTAATAGCTGGGAACTATCAACTTTCTTCTCTACATTTGCTTATGGACCCATTTTGTCTTCAGTGATTGTGTCAGGAAGGTGAGCATCATAGAATGCCAGGTTATTAGAACAAAGTGTACTTGCTTTGAGGGAGGACTTGAGTGAAGGTCCAATGTCCATCTGCTACCTTAATACTTTACATATAAATATATGTACATAGACCTACTTCCACATTGTTATATGTAGATATATTTACATATGTACCTGCCTGTATTTAGAACTCTATAAATGTTTTTTGCCTCCTAATTTTATCATCTATTTCGGTGGTTCTCAACCTGTGGGTTATGACCCATTTGGGCATCGAATGACCCTTTCATAAGGATCACCCAATTCATAACAGCAGCAAAATTACAGTTATGAAGTAGTAACGAAAATAACTTATGATTGGATGGTCACCACAACATGAGAAACTGTATTAAAGGGCCATGACATTAGGAAGGTTGAGAACCACTGCTCTATTTCCTTTCACTTTCCTCATGTCTCACTACCATGTTCAGCCTTCAGTTAGGTTTCAGTAATTCCTCTTGGCTACATTGCCCCTGAGAATGTCCCACCAGGCATCCTACACCCACCTCGCCATTGATTTTGGATCACTTGTTGTGCCCTTGTCCCTAGATTTGTTGACAAACTTCGTCCTTCCCCTTACTTCCCCCTCTGCCATGTTCCCCTGGAACTGTCTATCCCATTGTTTTCTCCCCCAGATTGTTTATCCCACCTATCTTATCTTGATAAACATGCAGAGGCAAAACCACTACAGAGCAAAACCAATTTTTAAAAACCACTGAAAAACAAAAACAAAAACAAAATGACAAAAAAGAAAAGCCTATGAATAGTTCCAGATCTGTTTGTTGACCTTAGGAATATTTTCTGGTTGAGTCTGAGGGGGTGCCATGCCCTGGCCCTCAAGTTTATTTTTGGTATTCTCTGGGGACTTCATTGCTTTGCTCCCCTTGCTGCTGTGCTGTACATCCTTAGTGTTTCCCAGGGTGGTGAGATCAGATAAGGCACAATTCCAGTAGTGTCTCCCTTGTTGTCCCCCATAGCACTTTAGTTTTGCTTCTTTCAAGATGCTTCACAGTGTAGTTTATATTCTTCAGTAACATAATTGCAAGGCACCCAATTCTTCTTTAATCTTCCTTATTCTTTGCCCATGTGCATTGTAGCTGCATATTTATTTGCTTTTATTTGTATTGTACTTGTGTGTATTGCATCTCCCATATTACACCGAGTTCTAAAAGGGCCTGGAGGATAACATTCTTACTTACTCTGGTAATCCTGTCATTAGTCACTGTGCCTGGTGCATAACGACACTCAATAAAACAGTCAATGAAGATGCTGTCAAGAGTAGGTCACTTAGCATGATTGACCACTCCAAAGACTTCCAAGAGAACACCTCATTGTGGGGCACAACCCAATCTTGGGAATGATGATATGAGAAAAGAAGGAGAACTCAGTCATAACCAGGAGTTTCAGAGCCAATATGAATTGCCCTTGAAAATGGAAAATCCCAGCAGCACTGACACTCTAGGTGCTCAAATGATGCACTTGTCTGTCAAAAGTTGGGGTTGCTGGTTTTGCTCACAATTATCAATACTGGCTAAAACCTGGGTGGCATTTCTGGTTAGCAATTTGAGGGGGGTTTAGTAGTAGTAATTACCATTATTTTGCCAGTTTGAATAATGCCACACCAACAATGAAGGCTTGGGAAATTATATTCTGCTGTATCTTTGGACTCTACTTCGAAAAGACAACTCTCCCCCAGGCAGTCTTAGTGATATCAGACAAAGTTCTGCTTCTCTTTATAAGATTTACTTCTGTCTCTCTCTCTCTCTCTCTCTCTCTCTCTTTTAGAAATAGATCATCAAGTCTTTCTTCTTAATCTCACTCAGTATAAAAGTTCTAATGAAACTTGTCCATCATGGAGGTCCCTGCTGATATTTGAAATACAGTGGGGGGGGGGCATAGCTTCTATCGTCACAGCAACATGAAAACCACCACAGTATAAACAAACTATGTGACAGAACTCAAAAAAAGAGGTAAAAAAGGATAGATGTAAACATTTATTAATGATCAGGATATGAAATTTATGAAGCATGAATTTAGGAAAATTGGACCCAACCCCCCCCCCCCGATCTACTACCATCAAATCAGTTTGGACTCTTTTAATGCCATAAGTTGATTTCAACTCCTAGAGCCCTTACAGGACAGGGTCGAGCTGTCAGGTTTCTGACATTCTAACTCTGCATAGGAGTAGAAAACCTTCTCTGTCTCCCACATAGTAGCTGCTGGTTTCAAACTACTGGTTGGCCAGCAGCCCGGCGAGTTACCCACTGCACCACCACTGCAACCTGTATAGGAGTTCTGAGGTTTTGACTGTTTCTCATAACAGACAACCTCTTCTTTCTCTCACAAAGAAGTTGGTGAGTTTGAACTGCCAACCTTTTAGTGAGAAATCTATGCTTACTTGGCATTACCTTTGGGGTTCCCTTGGAAAATGAGAAGTCATCAAAAATGAAATTGAATACAGAAAGATTAATATCATCAGCAACAGTGGACTGTATAGGCCATTTTGAATCATACATACTATGCCAGGATGATAAATCGACGAGGAATGGCACTACGTACATCCTCAAAAAGAACATTGCAAGATGTATCTTGAAGTTTGATGCTGTCAGTGATAGAGTTATATTTGTATATTTACAAGGAACACAGATTAATGTCACTGTTATTATTATTACACACCCATCACTACTGGCAAAGATGAAGGAGGTTTTTGCTCAGGTGGTAGTTTTAACCAACTTCTGCCATCTAAAACTGATCATAAATACAATCAAGATGCATTGATAATTACTGGAGCTAGGAATTCTAAAGTTAAAAGCACAGAAGAAAGATCATTAGTTGGAAAATATGTCTTTGATTATAGAAACAACACTGGAGATCATATGATAAAATTTCCAATATTAAATGAAATTTAATAATTAAATTGCTTGCAATGCAATTATGCATGTGGAACTCACTGAATGGAATATACAGTAATCAAATCTTCCCACGTCTGTGAATAGAGATGATGAAGAAACTCAAACATTATTAGTCAGAACAAGGCCAGAGGCCAACTGTGAAGCAAGCCATCAATTTCTTATATAACATTTCCTGTTGAAGCTGATGAACATTAAAATGAGTTCACAAGAGCCAAAATATTGCTGTCAGTATATTCCACATAATTTTAGAGAGCTTCTGAAGAAGAGATTTAATGCATTGAACACTAATACCTGAAAATCAGATGAATTTTGGGAATAACTTCAAGGACAGTGGATAAAGAAGCTCAGAGCTGAATTGTTGCATTGGAAGGATGGTGCTGGTGAAGAAAATAGACTCTGTCATGGACTGTCAGAAGAACAGCAACTATCAAAGTCTATCGCGAAAGTAGTACACCGAGAATGACTCTTAGAAACAATTACATCAGACTGCATCTCACTTTGGGCATGTTACCAGGAAGAGCCAGTGTTTGAGAAATGACATCATGCTTGGTAGAGTAGAAGATCAATGAAAATTGCCAAAGATCTTCATGAGATGGATTGTTACAGTGGCTGCAAGTGGAAGCCAGGATAAGTGAATCTATAGAGACAATAACGAGATTAAGGATTCCTGCAAGGGGGTGGAGGTGGGGGAGGGAAGGCACAGCAGAAAAGGTTGGTAAGTAATGGGGATCTAATCACAAGGGGTACAACAAGGAAGGAAATGTTTTCAAACTCACTGTGGTCACTATTGTACAAGATCTTTTTCTAAAAAAATCATTTTATTGGGGGATCTTACAGCTCTTATAACCTGCCATACATATCAATACTATCAAGCATATTTGTACACATGGTGTCATCATCATTTCCAAAATATTTTCTACTTGAATCCTTGGTATAAGCTCCTCTTCCCCCCCCCCCTGCCTTTTTCTTACCCTTCCATCCTCACGAATTCCTGATCAATTATATATAATTAATTTATTTTGTATCTTACACTGTCCATTGTCTCCCTTCACACACAATTCTGTTTTTCATCCCCTTCAGGGGTGAGGGGCTATATATGTAACCTTGTGATGGGTTCCTCCTTTCTCCCCCTTTACCCTCCTCAATCATTCCCCTACCCTCATGATATTGCTATTCCCATGACTGTTCCCGGAGGATTATCCGTCCTGAATGCCATATATTAAGAGCTCTTATCTTGTATGACATCTTCTTGATATGACTGAACTATTGAATTGTATGACATCTGCATTGTGTCTTAATAGCATGGATTTTAAAAAAGAAATCAAATGATGTATTGCATTGGGAAAAATCATCTACTTAAAAATTCTTTTGAAGTGTTCAAAAACAAAAATGTCCCTTTGAGAAATGAGTGGCCCAAGCCACTGTTTTATCAATTGCCTCAGAGGCTGAAAAATTAATAGGGATATGTGAAGAACTGATGTGTTTGAATTAGGTAGCAAAGAATATTCAAGCTACCATGTATGCCATAATAATGAACAAATCTGTTTAAAATCGAGAATGCCCCTTAGAAGCAAGTTTAGGAGACTCTGCTGTAAGTACTTTCAACACATCATTGGGGGCACCATGAGGTCCTGGAAAAGGACATTAAGTGTGGTAAAGCAGAGGGCCAATGGAAACAGCTACATCAGCAAGATGAATCAACACGGAAGCAGCCACTCTGGATCTAAGTGTGCAAGCAATTTGAGGATGCTGAACTGATTGTCACAATGCGTCAGAGTACCTTGCTGTCCAACAATATTCCATGATCTCAGGAATCCTGCTGGATCCCCGGAAGAACGAGATGGCAGTCTGTTTTTAGAAGCTGCCATCCTTAGAAACCCTCGGAGGAAGTTCTCCAATGTCCTGCAGGGTTGCTCTGGAGCGGATGCAACCAGGCAGCAAGGGTGTCGGTTTAGGTTTAGCCATTATCACTTCTGCTGGGCTCCACCTTCTGTATGTTAGCAAACAGGATTGAAGTGTCCATGCTTTCAAGTCCTCTCAGTAGTTGTGGTTTGGGAATAAGTTCCCCTCTCTGGAGTCACTTTCAGGGAGAGGAGACCCACAGCAAAGATGGGATTCTGTAACTTTATCTTTCTGGAAGGTACGTGGTGGGTTTTCTGGAAAGGAGTCAAGGGAATAAATAGATGTGAGTACTAACAATGTCTGAATATGCCTGTGCTAGTCTGGGTAGACCAGAGAAACAAACCCACAGATGCTCACATGTCTAGAAGAGAGAGTTTTATTTAAAAGGTAAGTTTACATTAAGAAAACACCTCAACCTAGTCCAGTCCAGGCCACTAAGTACGACAAAGTCCTTCTCAAACTCGCAAGACACCCAATTACATGAATGAAGGAGGAAAGCCGAATCAGTGTGTATGCAAGCATCTCAACCCTGGCAGGGGTCTCCATGTGGCTTTTCCAGAATCCAGGGCTGCATCAGGGTAGGTCTCAGGGATGCTTCTCCTCAGGGATGTCTCATAGGAAATGAGCCTTGCCAGCTGAGGTAAAGAACCAGCTAAAGCAGCTGCACACTGGTCTGTCCATCAGAGAACAAGAGACCAGAGAATAAGAAAGGCGAGGCTCATTGAGCCATCTATATCTCCACCTTTCAATTAATCCCACATGTCCCAGGTTGACACAATAAACCTTAACTATCACAATGCCAAAGAGCCTAAATGATGTGAGAAGTAAGGAACATGTTTTACATTTCAAATATGAGTCCTTTGAGGTAAAAGAGCTCTCCCTCCACCCCCACCTCATGTGCTATATTAGATCTTTCAGAGAATACAAGGGTTTAGAGTTGTATGGAGTTAAATCTAAATTTGCCTTGTGTGTTAGTCTGGGTAAAGAAACAAATTAATAGAAAGAGCTTTATATAAAAAGTAATTGTACATGAAGAAAACACCCCAGACCAGTCCAGATCAAGTCCATAAGTTTGATATTAGCCCATATGTCTGATACCAATCTGTAATGTTCTCTTTAGATTCATGAAATACGTGCAATGATGCTGAATGCAGGCAGATCACAAGCCATTTGGTGGAAGTCTTGTGAATGCAGGGGCAGAGGAGGCATCTCAGTGCTGGCAGGGGTTTCCTTGTATCTCCTCTAGCTCAGACCACTAGCATAGCTCCATGTGTCTTGTCAACTGCAATATCCCTAGGGAGCGAGCCTGTGTCCTGGCCTCAATGGACTATTTACCTTCTTTGTGCCTCCAAATGAGGTCATCAAGCTGTGACAGGCTAAATTCCATCCCATTTACACTAAAGTCTCATTTGACAACAGATTATGTAATGACCAAATTTTATTTGGAGAAGATTGAACTTGTGGTGGTGGATGTTTAGCATTATTTTTGCATCTCCACTTTCCTACATCCCTTCTTGTTTGGGGTGATTTTCCCACTGAGTTTGTTTTATTCATTTTATTGGGTTGGGGAGAGCTCTTACAAATCTTGTAAGTGTTCAGTGGTATTAAGCACATGTGTACATAGGTTGCCATCAACATTTCCAAAACATTTTCTTTCTGCTTGAGCCCTTGTTATCAGGTCCTCTTTTTATCCTTCTCTGCCACAACCCTTTCCCCATCGTGAAACCTTGATCAACTATACATTATTATTATTCTTTTGTGTCTTACACTGTCCATTGTACCCCATCACCCACACTTCTGTTATTCATCCCCCTTGGAGCAGAGCTATATATCCAATTTTATGATGGGTTCCCCCTTTCTCCTGCTCCTACTCCCATGTTATCACTACTTCCACTATTGTTCCTGAGGGGTTTATCTGTTCTGAATTTCATGTGTCAAGAGCTTTTATCTGTACCCATGTGTGTACTCTGGTCTAGCCGGATTTATAAAGTAGAACTGGGTCATGGTGGCAAGGGGAGGGGAGGGAGGAGAAAGTATTCAGGAACTAGAAGAATGATGTTGTTTCATTGGTGCTATGCCGCACCCTGGTTCAATCTTCCCTTCCTTGTACTCCTTCTGTAGGGGAATGTCCAATTTTCTACAGATGGGTTTTGGGTCTCCACTCCAACAATTCTCTTTCACATCAATATATAGTTGTTTGTTTTAGATCTTTTGATACTTGACCCCCTGGACACCTCATGATCACACAGACTGGTGTGCTTCTCCGAGTTTTGTTTTTATAGAGCCTACTGTCCAACCATCTCCTATATAAGTTGAAAAAAATAATTCATCCATCCTCCTGTGGTCTGGCAGCATGAACTTAGAATGTATGTTTCTCCAATCTGATGTTCCTGCATTAGCCTTTCAAGTCTTTCCCACGTGACACAAAGAAGTCAGCGCATCCCTGCAGGAGTGGTGATGGGAAAGGAGCTACTGAGCTGGCAGTGTCCACAGAACATTTTAAAGAAACTCATCCTAAGACATGGCCTTGGCTTTGCTGTCGTTCCCTCCATCCCTGGAGTTGCTCTTGCATGTATATGCCTAATGTGCATTATGTGAATGCCCTTGAATTCTTTCAGGGAAGTGTTTCCTGCTTCTGTTGATCCAGACTTGGTTTCTGTTGTTCCTGAATGATAAAAGGCATGGGAAGTGACGCAACCTCCCCAGAAGTCTTCCATGCAGAACATGAGGAGTTTTCAACGGTGCTAGAATGAGGTAGTTTTAGGGGGAGAGGCTAGAGAGGTGTTGTTTGACTGCGCTCTCTGAGGAAATGAGATGTGGGTGCCAAGAGCTGTTCATTCGTAGGCCTGCCTGCTTATGAAAATAGTAAAGAACTAAATGAATGAGTGAGAAAAAGGGAGTGCAATGCTCATCTTTGAGTTCCTGTGCTGTCAGTGAGTGAAGGCAGCAAACAACTGCACCACAACCTGCCTTCTAGAGCCCCTTACCTGAGACCATCGCACTCTTGGTGACCAGTACCCCTACAGTCCTATCTGTGGAATGTCTTGAGAAACAGAGAAAACTATTCCTGGAAGTACTGTTCCTTACGTTATATTTCCTTCAAAAGTTCTGAAGGAAGACGTCAGAAGAAGGACTGATTTGCCTCCAGAGACTTAGACCATTATTATTGCCTAATATCTGCCTTATATAATAAGTTAATCCTAGTTAAATGCTACGATGGGTTTCTATGCTGCTGGGGAAATTTGTTAGAATCTAATATTAATTAGCAAGCATGAATAAACATAACAGGAAAAAGAGGTATGAACTAAATAACAGCACACCATTTGGAAGCCAGACGGAACACAAGTTCTTCTTTAAGACCCAGTGACTATTTCCAAACCATTTCCACTTCTATCCTTCATCCTACTAGCATAGTTTCTTGTGAGTCAACTCCATTTCATTCATAGGGACTGCTTCACAAGACCTCATTTCTGTTTGTTTTGTTTGTTTCAATGGATTTCTGATGGTCATGATGGAGAATCTCTTACTAGGATCTCTTCATAGCATTTCCTCTAAATTTGAAGCCAAGTCATGGAAAAGTTCTGGAAGAAAAGAGGTATAGTCTCTTTGGGAAAATGAAGGTGTGGTGGAGTAGAGGATTTCTCAATAAATTCCTCCATGAAGACTGGTACAGAACTACTCATCAGCTTTGTGAAGTTTTAAAGGCACAGGCTGCTACAAGTGCTTCCCAAATCAAAGGGTAGGGCACCTGGGTAGAGGTAAAACCTGAGGGCGTGTTGGGGTCAGTGCTGGAAATCAATGGAGAACAGGTTTGGTCTTGATCAGAGATGTAGGATTGTGGGGGAGGAACCTGAGCTCATTCTGAGTCAGCAGGAGACTGATTTTCCAGTTAGGGAACCCTGTCAAGACTCGGTCCAAAGAGAAGGTTAGAAGCTCAGTTGGAGCATCTCAAAAGAGGGACTTGGGAATGGTTAAGAGGACAACCTGATTGATTTTGCTCAATAGCATATTTCTTACCGAGGATCACTGGTAGCATCTTAAAGAAGTGACTCTTATCCCACAGCGCCAGCAAGGTGTTCCTTTGCATGGATTTGATAGAGGCGTAAATGTGTTGGTATAAAACCTAAAATCTGAAAACTTTCCTGTCCTACCTATTCAAAGACATGAATTTCCCAGCCCTGGTGGTGTAGGGTTAGGCAGTGGGCTGTATGGTCAGGAGTTCTGGTTTTCTACTCAAGTAAACAGTTAGAGACGCAGACATCCACATGGGCCTGCTATGAGTCAGCCATGGCAGTGAGTCTGGTGTGTGATTTTGGTCCTTACTAGAGAGATGGATTGATAGCCACCATTTCCGCTCACCGTGTAGTGATGCCCACTCCTGCAGCATCCTCACAGGCCACCACATTAGAGTCCAAGATTGAAGTTATGGGGCAAATTCATCTCACCCACAGTCTGCTCTGCTGGGCAGAACCTCTCCTCCCCTCACCACTCGTCAGCCTCGATTCCCCGTGAGGACACCATCGGAATAAGCAGTGTGCTGTTGTGATACATGTGGGTTTTTTCCTGGGCTCATTTTCAGAAGTATGTCACCAACTTTTTCTTTTTCTTCTATCTTAGTGTGCTGCTAAAACCATTCCACTAGATTGCTGGTATTTTCAATACTAGAGGCAGAGCTTCCAGCATCCCAGTGACACACAAGTCATCACAGTGCACAAATGGGCAGAACTCAAAGATGATCTCCCTAGCTGTTTAAATATTTAAATCATTTAACTGCTTTTCCCTGGGGTTCGGGGAATAGGGGTAAGATTCACTCAGTTACCTAATTCAGAGGATGCTTTGATTCCTCTTTAATTTCTATTTTTCCTGCTTAGGTGGTAAGAACAGGTAGGAATTACCTGGAGTTCTGTCTTTCCATTGTCATTTTTCTAAGGGTCTCTGAACCTTAGTTTAACAATGCAACTATATCTATTTTTATTGTCTAAAGCTTTGAGACGCAGCAATGAATAGATCCCAAGGATCTTGTCCCTGAAGCTCTTCTTTCTCCCAACATTTTGAAGTCTAGGCATTAGGGACAGGGGATGAGAGAGTCTTTGCAAGATAGAAGAGACTCTTTCCTCACACCCCCATTGAGTGTCTGTTTACTTCCAAGGTGGCCCAGGACTACTGAGATCTGGGTAGAGACAAGGGTGAAATCAGACTGTGTTTTGGAAACTGTGGTAGGAAGCAGGCAATGACTCAGTGCTTACTGGCCCTAGAAGAAGAGATTGCTCACTGCGGAGGCTTTGGGGCAAAGCCTGTACATGGATTGAGGAGGTGGAGGGGGGCTGGGATATATTGGTCTACTGGAGGTTGGAAGGAAAGGAGTGGGGGGGAGGGAAACTGTCAATGAATAAAAGATGGGAAAACACATTGGGGAAATGGTATTGAAAGTGGGTCTCCGAGGCAGAAAGAGCTGTCAAAACAGAAGCAGAACCTCTGTACAGTGCTGATAATGAAGGGAGATTTGCAGATCATGGGGGGAACCCACAAGAATTTATTTCATGTTTTTCATGGTTCTAATTTTAATTTCTTTTCAATCCAACATGTGTGCAATAATTGTGGTTTCAAGCCATACAGTCTTGGTAACCTTAGGACTATACTTAATGTCCAAGTTTAGGATTTAACTCAACATAGCATACCTGGAAATGGTCCCTTATTTATCAGGAGCTGAAATAGAAGCTGAGTCACAGAAGTGACAAACACATCTGGTGCCTGTCTCATGCCTCCTCACTCCCTGGGGACCTATGCCTTTGTACGGTCAGGACTTGAGATCGTCTTTCCATGCCTGTAAGGATCACCTTACTCATGGCCAATGCCCCTCACCCTGGGCTTCTCTCATGGATCTCCCAGAGATCAGTATCTGGGTATCGTTGCATTTGAATGGTGGTGTTAGCAAGGACTAAGACCAAGCAAACCTGTCTTGGAAGAAGTACAGCCAGAGTACTCCTTTCACAGGTGTTCCTCTCCCCAAATGTTCAAGCAAAATTCCAGTTGCTTTCCTATTGATTCCAACCCATAGCAACATAATCATGTGTGTTGAAGTGAAACTGTGTTCTATGAAACATAGGGTCTTTGTTGGCTAATTTAGATCACTGGGCATTTTCCCCAGGTGCCTCTGGGCCCACTCAAACATCTAGCCTCTTCCTTAGCAATGGAGCATGCTAACCCTTTACATCACCTAGTGACTCCCTGCTGTCCAGTTGTCCTGACTTCTAGCACCCCTCTAGATGGAATAGACCTGTCCCCACAGGGTTTCCAAGGTTGTGGAGCTTTAGGGTAACAGGCTGCTTCATCTTTCTCCCTCAGAGCTGCTGCTGGGCACAACCCGGGGGCCTCTCAGCTAACCTCAAATCTCTGTCTCACCAGGGAGGGGGGAAGCTAAAGTGTGGCTGACCCAAACCCTAGTATTCTCCATCGCATCATATGCATGTGAAAGCTGGACATTGAGTAAGGAAGACCATAAAAGATCGATGCACTGAAATTATGGTGTTGGAGAATATTGAAAGTACCATGGGCCACTTCAAGGAGAAACCGATCAGTGTTGGAAGAAGTCAGGTCAGAGTGTTCCCTCGAGGCAAAGATGGCAAGATTTCATCTTACGTACTTTGTACATATTGTCAAGGGAGACCAGTCCCCGGAGAAGGACATGAGGGTTTGGTAAAGTGAAGGACAGTGAAAAAGAGGAAGGCCCTTCATGAGATGAATTGACACAGTCGCTCCATCAACAGGCTCAGACAGAGGGACAGTGGTGAGGATGGCCCTGGAGTGTGCAGTGTTTCATTCTGTTTTGCATTAGGTCGAGCTGATACTATGGCATCTGGTAGCAGCAACATATCGCTTACATGCACACACATATCAAAGAAAGTGTTCTGCATTGACGAGATGTCTGCAGGTTACAAGGGACAGAGCCACTGTGTTGGGTGATGCAGCCCTCTGATCTTCAGACAGCAGTTGAGAATTTCCCTAGACACATAGCTCTGAACAAGACTGCCTGAGCCTCAAATTAAACAGCTCCAATTTGGCAAACATCCCTTGCCCAAAAGTGCTATAGTGCCCTTTCTTGGAAGGTGTGAGATCTATGGCCTCTGGGTATAGACTTGCTGAACCCCAGGCTTAGTTTAGGGGTCACCTGAGATCTTGACCTTCCTATGTAGAGAGCTGATGTGGTATAAAAAGCAGCTCAGATAAAATGTCTCCTTTTGTATTGGGGCAAATTCCCTTTCTTAGTCCCCAATAGTTAACAGGAACCAAATTAGGAGACAAGTACCAGGCATTCTTAGATGGTTACATAGGTAGAATCTTGGCCCTGAAAAAAAATCAGAGAAGGGCACTCACATTCATTCTTGGGAAATACATCACCTGTGCAAATCCATAAGTGACACACATCTCTCTTTGTAGCAGATGGTAACTAGACTATGGATTTTGACTTAAAGTTATGAATTGTTACTAGTTGTATAGCACAGGACATGCTAGGTTAGCTGATTATTCTAATTGCACAACAGTGCCAGGGGATTAACACAAAGGAAGTTACTTATAGTTTCATGTGAAGACCACTGTGAGTGTTGTTGATTTTTTAGGGTAACCATTCTCAGTGGCCACGCAGCCACAGTGCTTCAGTGGTCCAAGATGCTTTAATCTTATACCATCTCCATTTCAACAATGGCTCTACCATTGCTACAGCATAGGAAAAGTATGCTGGTGAGTTCCCTAATTAAATGCTGACATACAGACCATGGTCACATGACCTTGTTTAATTCTAAAGGGCCAGAGAAGAGTAGTCATCCTGTGCAGGGAGACGAGAACTGGGTAGCATTCAGAAAGAAATAACTCTGCCACACCAGCTTACCAGAGTGCCAGAAAGTCTATGGAGCTGTTGTTAAAGTAAATTCCAACCTTTCTCAGATAATATTAGTTTATCAAGTTTTTATCACCCAGTAATGTAGAAATCGGAGTCCTTGGGGGGTACAAATGGTTAACCCAGTCACCTGCCAACTTAAAATTCAGAGGTTCAAATCCTCTGAACAATCAGAAGTACCTTGGAAAAAAAGGTTGGAGATTTATTTCCCAAACCATCAGTCCTAGAAAATCCTTTGGAGCAAAGTTCTGCTCTGGCACTCACATGGTTGTCATGAGTCAGAGTTCAGTTGATGGCAGTGGGTTTGGGTTTTAACACATCAGAAATTAGTTGTTCAGTTTTGGTTTAGTCATATAACACATTGAGGGACTGAGCATCAGGGAAATGCACTTAAAAGGCCCCTTTACTGATAAAAAACACACACAGCCCAGGGGCATGACTAGGCAGGATGGTAGCATGTAGGGGACATAGAGGGGCCTCTGGAAAGGAGTGAGAGTTAAGCACAGGGAGTGCCTGAGAGGACTTCCTTTTCAAGGGAAGAAGGGGTAATGAGAAGGGTGGAGGCTGCCCATGACCAACAGCTCTGATTTCACCATTTTGCCTCGGGCAGGCCATGTGAGCCAAGCACTCGTCAGCTGTCTGTAGGTGTCATTTGAATGGTACTAAGTCTTCTCAAATATTTGATTTAATGTCTGCCTGATCTGATCATCACCCCCCACCCCTACCCACTGCCCAGGTCCCTCACACTGCCTTAAAAAGGGGTTGCTAGCCCAGACGACTTGGGTTTCCTGCCACATTCAGTGCCGGTAGTGCTGTGAGAGTGAGATGGCAGAGATACGCATGCAGAAGGAAGTCAAGCTCGGTTAGAGCAGCAACAGATTTATTAGGTCCTTGACATTTTCCAGGCTGCAACTTCCGTCAGCCTGGGCTGCAGTACCTGCCACGACTCAGAACTTTGTTAGCAATGTAAGCTGCATATTGACCCAAGCCCTTGAAGCCATCTGGGCTTATGGGACACTTGTGGACACTCTTGCCCTGTGAGTTCTTCCACCTTCTCACTCACATGAAACATGGGTGAAGGGCCACTTCTGCTCTTGGTGCATACTGGAAGTTTATTTTCAGCCTAAGAAACATGGGGGTCAGATTAGAATAGAACAAAGTTTAAGAGTCTGGTTAACTAACTGTAATGGATTTTTCTTCAAAGTAAGGGAATAGTTCTATGGTTTCTCAGTTGACATGCTGGATCCAGACTTTTTGAATTCTGATCTGGGCTTACCCCAGGATTAGGCAGCGTCAGGGAATTGATTTCATCTTTCTGGGACTCTTCTATTTTGTTATAAAACAAGGACAATGAAATCGACGTGATATATTTGTACTCACTAATACTGTGGTGGGGGGGTTCTGTGGCAGAGTCCATACCTTCCATGCACAAAGACCTGAGTTTGTTTTGCAGCCATGGGACCTCTTGTGCTGTCACTACCTTTCTGCCAGTAGAGTCTGATGTATTGTTGCTCAACAAGTTCTGCGGCTCATCCAGACTGAGGTGGACTGTGAGAAAGGTTTGGTGACCTACCAAAGGTTTGGAGAAGCCAGTGGATCTCAATGAGCTGATCCAGCACCCATCATGAAGATGGTATAGGACCAGGCTGGGTTAGGCCCTGCTGTGCAGAACTTGCCATGAGTCAGGACAAACGTGATATCCACAACCACAGATCTCACCCACTTGCCTCTTTTTGTGTTTTAAAGAGGCTGAGGATGGGGGGGGGGGGCGGTGGAGAGCTCTGGTCACATGACACTGAGGATGTGCAAAACCAGGTCCTAAGGCAACACATGAGAAATAGATGGATAAGTTCAGCCTTCTTCCCCTGTCTGCAGAAGTCTTCTGAGGTTGGCAGCATTTGACTGCCTCTGATGAGGAAATGGTAAAAAGCTTTCATTCAAGCAAAATTAAGGGGAACAAACCATCAATATTTTTGATAGCACTAAGTATTCCAGAATCCCCAATTAAGGGGAGGGATTTTTTAAAAATCCTTTTATTGGGGGCTTATACAACTCTTGTCACAATCCATACATAAGTCCATTGTGTGTCAAGCACATTCGTATATCTGCTGCTACCCTCATCATTTTCATCACATCTGCTTTCAATCTAAGCCCTTGACATCAGCTTCTCATTTTGCCCGCTCCCTTCCCGCTCCCCCCATAAAACCTTGATAATTTATAAACTATTATTACTTTGTAATATCTTACACTGTTCAATGTCTCCCTTCACCTAATTCCCTGGTGTTCGTACCCCAGGGATGAGGTTATATGTAGATCCTTATAATTGGTTCCCCTTTTCTACCCTACCTTCCCTCCATCCTCTCAGTATTGCCACTCTCATCACTGGTTCTGAAGGGATCATCTGTCCTGGATTACCTGTGTTTCTGCCTCCTATCTGTGCCAGTATATATCCTCTGGTCTAGCCAGATTTGTAAAGTAGAACCGGGATCATGATGGTGGGACGAAGGAAGCGTTGAAGAACTAGAGGAAAGTTGCACGCTTCATCATTGCTGCACTGCACACTAACTAGTTTGTCGCCTCCCTGTGACGTCTCTGTAAGGAGAAGTCCGTTACCTCCAGATGGACTTTGGGTCCCAACCTATACTGCCCCTCACTTGCACTAATAAAATTGCTAGTTCCTTGATGCCTGATACTTGATACCTTCAACACTTCGTGGTCACACAGACAGGTGTGCTTCCTCCATGTGGATTTTGTTGTTTCTGAGCTAGATGGCCGCTTGTTTATCTTCAAGCCTTTAAAACCCCAGACTCTATATCTTTTAACAGCCAGGCACCATCAGCTTTCTTCACCACATTTGCTTAAGAATACATTTGTCTTCAGTTATCCCAATGGGAAGGTGCACACACAAGATGATTTTATGTTCTTTGGTGCCTGATTTCTGATCCCTTTGACACCTCGTGATCACACAGGCTGGTGTGCTTCTTCCATGTGGACTTTGTTGCTTCTGAGCTAGATGGCCACTTGTTTATCTTCAAGCCTTTAAGACTCCATACTCTATATCTTTTGATAGCCAGGCACCATAGGCTTTTTTCAACACCATTGTGTATGCACACTTTGTCTTCAGTGATCATGTCAGGAATTTGAGCATTATGTAATGCAAATTTAATAGAACATAGTGTTCTTGCATTGAGGAAGTACTTGAGTGGAGGCCCAATGTCCACCTGTTGCCTTAATACTGAGCTTATAGATATGTGCATGTAAATCTATTTCCCCTTAATCATATATAAATATATTTACCAATGTACATGCCTGTATTTTGACCCCTGTAAATGCCCTTGCCTCCTATTTCCTTCCTCTAGTTCCTTATACTTCTCTCCTGTCCCACCGCCATGCTCAGTCTTCATTTGAGTTTCAGTAATTTCTCTCAGTTACCCTACCCTTGATCAATCCCTCACTCCTTCACTTGATCAGGCCTCTCACTCCCTCATTACCACTGATTTTGAATCACTTATTGTTCCCTTGTTCTGGGTTGGTCAATACCACCTTTCCCCCACCTCCCCTTCTCCCAAATCCCCCTCGAACCATAGATTCTATCATTTTCTCCTCCAGACTGATTGTCCAGCCAATCAAGACAGACCTGCAGAGATAATACTATGTACAAAAAAAAGATATAGAAAGATGAAGTGACAAAGGAAATGAAATTATGACTACAACAAGAAAAAATGCCCAGAAAAATATATAGATAAATAAAAATAATAATGGAAAAGCAAAACCTCTAAATAGTTCAAGGTTCTTTTGTTGACCTCTAGGAGTAAGCTCTGGTCAAGTCTGATGGGGTTCCATGCTCTGGCCTCCAAGTCTATCCTTGGCTCTTCCTCAAGACTGGGGAGATATTTTTTTTTAATGGTAGGGATTAATTATGTCCCTTCTTTGAGAAAAACAAAATAAAACTATATTGACATATATATACAATTCAGTAATACTATGGAAAGGTGTATAATCATCAGCACAATCAGTTTTAGAACATTCTCTTTGTTCTTCTACTCCTTGTTAACTAGCTCCCCATTTCTCCTCAACTTCCTCTGTCATACTCAAGAAACCATTAACCCAGTTACTGTCTCTACAGATTTACCTATCCTGGATTTCATGTACAGCAAAACATTTAGAAAATTGACAACCACTGCAAAGTAAAACAGAGAAAGACCTCGATCAAAAAAAGGGAGAAAGACATTAAAAAGTAGGGCAAATTTAAAATGGGTCACGAGGAGATCAAATGATAAGTTGCTAAATTTTATTCTAACTGCATCTATAATAATTTCGTTTCTGATGTATTCTGTATGATAGCAAGGCTATTAACATTCCTGATCTATGACCACCTTCACTGGGGGCTTAATTCATATGTGTTATCTCTTCACCTTTTTTAAAACTGTAACAACTAACTTGATTTAAAAAAGGATCAAATGATAAGCAGTTACATATTAACCTAACCATGTCTTCCATAATCAACTTTATAATACTCTCTCTGAGAATAAGGCCACTCACATCCTTTGACGATGATCAAAAGGGATCCCCTGAAGGTTTAATTCAAGTGTGGATCCTGCAAATGGATTTTGGGCTTCCACTGTCAGCTATGGACTTCTGAAAATAGAGTTTTCCACCATTTCATCTCTGATACCATTCCCTCCTTCAGATTTGAATTTTTTTATTTGCAATCCTTGGATCACACAGATGGTGTGCTTATTCCATATTGCGGTAGTTGCATAATCAGATGTCCATTTGATACGTAGGACTGAAGAGGTGGAGTTTAGCCTGTCAATTAGGTCGCAGCTCCATGATCTCACTTGAAGGCACTAAGGAGATAAATAGCTCGCTGGAGGTGGGACACACTGATACTCTCTGTGAGACATTCCTGCTGACAAACCACATGGAGCTGAAGGAGCCTGGTGAAGAACCTTGCCAGCACTGAGATGCTTCCCCTGCCTCTGGATCCACAAGGCTTTCTACCCACTGGCCTATGATCTTCCTGCATTTGGCGTTATTTTATGTGTTGCATGAGTCTGAAGGGGAATTTATATATTGGTATTGGACATAGGGGCTAATGTTGAACTTATGGACTTGATCTGGACTGGGTTGAGATGTTTTCTCAATATGCAATTGCTTTTGTATATAGAGCTCTGTCTTATACCCAAGAGTAGCACTCATATGGACTTAGTTGATGCCTCACTTAGATGTATTGATACCTCACTTAGATGTATGTCTATTTGAGAATGGTCAGGGTCCGTGTCTATTAGTTACTCTCTCTTTCTTACTGCCATCAAGTGAATGCCAATCACAGTCACTCTATAGGACAGTATAGATCGGCTGTGGGGTTCCAAAATTGTAACTCTTTACAGAAGTAGAATTCTTCATCTTTTTCCCAAGGAGATGGAGGTGGCAGTCAAATCCATAACCTCCTAAACCACCAGGGGATCCATTCATTAGCTAAAGACCCCTGATATCACTTCATTCAAACCTTCTCTTCCTTGGAGAGAGTTAACAGGCCTTGGGGGGTAGCACACCAATGACTTGATCAATAGAACTTCAGATACTAGATTGCTAGGTTCATATATGGAAGAGAGAACATAAGCTCCCCAATAAATGACTATGACTTGGTTAGCTGCAGAGAGAAGAGGACTCTGGGTAGGCCACCTCACAATTATCTACCACCGTCTCTGTTTCCAATCATCAGTCTCGCTTCTATAATTCATTTCCCAAATTACATAAATCTACATGGATGCAATACATTTCTGTTCTATAGTATTCTTGATAAATTTAAATCATTGAAAGAGTAGGATCCAGTCTTCTTACTCTAATGAGTCCTCTGCCTTCTATTTCTGGCTTACCTGGAGAAAGGTACACAGGCCTTCCTGAGCAGGCCTGGCCTTATTCTTTCTGTCATGACTCCCCACTCTGAATTCTGGAGGGTTAAGTCTCAGGCTCCTGTTTACCCAGTCTAGCACTTGCTTTGACGACAAGCTAAAAATAATTGTCCCCAAGACTGTTCAGATTGGCCATGACGGTTAGGCCGCCACCTCACCACAAAGACACTTGTCATTTGGAGGTTTGGAAAAGGGAAGCACGTAAATGCTAGTTTATCGGCCAAAAGCAGCTACAACAGCAACAAAAAAGCACAACACCCTTCCCACCCACAGCCTTCTAGTCTGGGTATCAACTTACAGGGGAAAGTTTAGCCTATTATAAATGTAAGGTGTAGAGGTGGTTCTTTATTTACACGTCTGTGGGGGAAGAGGGAACAGTGTGAGCTCACAACATCTGCCCTTTAGAAATCTGCAGGGACACTTTAAAAGAGCACAATGTCTTTCTCTCTCTTTTCTTTCTTCCTTTTCTTTCTTTCAATACTAGAACATTTGCAAAATTCAGAGGAACAGGAAAGAGAAGCCTGCAATGAAGTTTAGTCTTAATGTTTTGGTGCATTTCCAATCCCAGTTTTCTGACCAGCAGGACGAGTTTAGGGGTTGAGAGCTTTGTGTCATGGATCTGGAGGAGTCTGTCTCATTGCTAGTATTACCCTGCCAGCATTCACTTTGCAATTATGGCTGACATATAGCTATAAATATGGCTAGTATCATTACATGTCTTAATTGTTTAATTTCCATGGCCACTTTATAACATAAGATAGTCCCCGTGTGTAAAAAAAATTTTTTAATCATTTTATCAGGGACTCTTACAGCGCTTATCACTATCCATACAACCATCCATTATTTTCAAAACATTTTCTTTATACTTGAGCCCTTGATATCAGCTCCTCATTTCCCCTTTCCCCTCCCTCCCTCCCGAATCCTTGATTATTTATAATTTTTTTCAAGTCCTACATGAACTGATGACTCCCTTCACACACTTTTTGTTGTCCATTCCCCTGGGAGGGGCTTATACTATGGATCATTGTGATAAGTTCCTCCTCTTTCCCTCCACCTTCTCCTTTCCCTCCTGGTATGGCAACTCTCATTCTTGGTACTGAGGTGTTTATCTGTCTCAGATTCCCTGTGTTTTCAGCTCTTATCTCTACCAGTGAACATGCTCTGGCCTAGCCATATTTTTAAGGTAGAATTGGAGTCATGATATTGGGGAGGGGGCCATTATAGAACTAGAGAAAAGTTGTATGTTTCATCGGTGCTAGATCCCTGACTGGCTCATCTCTTCTGACCCTTCTGTGAGGGGATGTCCAATTGATTACAGTTGGACTTTGGGTCTCCACTCAACACTTCTGCTAGTTCATATTGATATGCTTTTTTGTTCTGGGTCTTTGATGCCTGATATCTGATCCCATCCACACCTCATGATCACACAGGCTGGTGTGCCTCTTCCAAGGGTTTTGCTGCTTCTCAGCTAGATGGCCACTTGTTTAAATTCAAGCCTTTACGACACCAGGTGCCATATCTTTTTATAGCCAGACACCATTAGCTTTCTTTACCACATTTGCTTATGCACCCATTTTTTTTTCCTTAGTGATCATGTTGGAAAGGTGAGTATTTAAGAGTACCAGGTTATTAGAACAAATATGCTGCCATGGAGTTGATGATGACTCATCCTGACCATGTAGGACAAAGTAGAACTGCCTCTGTGTGTTTGAAGAGACTGGACATCTTTGCACTCCCATGCAGTCCACCATTGAAGCCACTAGACACCAGGGCTCCTCTCTCAAATAAAAGGAGACGCCAAGTGGACAGAGACTCATTATTCAGTTCGTGGGTTATTTGTATCCAATTTTTCTCCCCTTCTTGTCCCTCTTCCTGTGTCTCTGGAATTCATCATTTTCTACTTTATTAGCAGCAAGACCAGGGATTTAAGAAGTGGAAAACCTAATCTATTGTAAGCACTTGTGCTTTGTGTGATAGTCACCTAATCTGGTGTCGATTTGAAGATTAAGAGTGTATGGGTGGGGTCTCGCCTGTCAGTCTGGAGATAGCCAATAAAACCTCTGTGTGGGCATGGTCTGCTCCTGAGGATTCTGGGAAATGTGGTCATTCCTTCTTGCATGCAGAGACACTATCTCTCTTGGTTCACTTCCTTGGAGACTCTCTACTGATAACGCTCGCTGACTGAGAGACTCCACTGACAAGGCCAGCTCCCTGCAAGACATCCCTGAGGAGAAGTCACATGGCCCTACCCTGATGCAGCAAGAAACCTGGGTTTAGAGCAGCCACGTGGAGAGTCCTGCCAGTGCTGAGAGGCTTCCACCACCAGGGGACCCAGAGACTTTCTACCCACTGACTCGTGATCATTCTGCATTTGGTGTCATTGCATGTATTTTGTGAGTCTGAAGAGGACCTTGTAAATAGCTGTCGGGCATATGGGATAATACTGGGCTTATGGACTTGATACTGGACTTATAGACTGGGCTGTAATGCTTTTTTAAACTATAATTACTCTTTATATAAAACTCTTATATACATATGGATGCTTATGAAATTGTTTCTCTAGTCTATGCAGACGCGCACACTGCTTCACAGGAAGCACTTGAGAGTGGGGAGTGTAAGAGCGGGCAGCAAAACCTGTTTAGGCAACTCCTCAAACACCTTTCACCATCTCTTTAAGCATGTGTGAAGTGCTCATTATTGTAGAAACTATTCTTATCCTGTCATGATCAAATAGGCTCCTATTAGTCTCCTAATAATTGGGTATGCAACAATAATAATCATAATATCTTTTTCTTTTTGAGGAAGAAAGAGGATTTTTTCAAACTCACACTGCTCCCCCCCCCCCCCCCCGGTAGTTCCCAGGGGCTCAGCTATTGATATTATTCTCATTTCCTACTCCATTATCTCATGCACATTTTAGATGCTCTACTCTATCAGTAGCAATCAAAGTAAGAAGAGACACTGACATGACAGCAGTTGTGAGGATGATGTAGAACCAGGGTTTCCTTCCGCTCTGTGATCCGTCAGAACCACAGAGACAGCAGCTGGCAGCAGCAGCAGTAGCAACACAAGCTGCATACTTACTCTGCACCAGGTGCGAGTCAATGACTTTGGATGGAGGAGCCCATGTAGTTGAGAAGAGGGGTCGGCTTCTGAATCATTGGACAGAGAGCATCTTTGTGTTGAGAAGAAAACCCTGCCAAAATTAAGAAGTGACAATGCCTGGTGTGGAGGAAGGCTCTGAAGGGTGGAAATTCTGTGCCATTCCTGCATGGCTGGGACTAGAGAGACAATAGGAATGTGGCACCACATCAAGTCAGAAACATCCTCGATAAAAGAGGAACATAATGCCATCCATGTCTTAAGATCATGCATGCCTTCTATGTGGACCCGACGATGGGGTGAAGTGGAGGGTGTACAGGACAGTAGTTGACGGGTGGTACCCTGGCTTGGGTTTTGGTATGGTTAGTGGGGATGGGCAGAAATAAGGGACTCCCACTGCATTTGGCAATAGAAGAAATAGTACTTTCTGGGGAATTATTAAAAGGGGGAGGAGTTGGGCTAAGGACAAAAATAAAAGGCCAAATATTAAGTTTCCTGCTTTGGGCCCTTGGCAAATAGTAATACCAGAATCCAAGATGAAGAAATGTGGGGAAATAACTGATTTACAGATGGGAAAAGAAGTTCTAGTCCTATCTTGTGAGTTGTCCAAGTTAGCACTGTGATGAAAAATAGAAAGAGCATAAAGCTAGAGGCTTTAACAGTCCCTTATTCATTTTTCTACAGGAACCGGAACTTGGAGGTTGTAGGTTTGGTGAACTGGAAGCCACCATTTTCTAGCTGTGTGTCTTCACTCAAATCACTTAGACACTCACCATATGATATCCTATCTTTAAAGGAGCCCAGGTGTCGCAGCGGGTTAAGCATCTGACTGCTACACAAAAGATTGGTGGTTTAGCTTTTCACTCATGATTCTGCTGGAGAAAGACCAGAGTGTCTGCTCCAGTAACGATTTGTCGTCCTGCAAAATCTACAGAGCCGTTCAGCTCTGCCCTGTCAGATTGCTGGTGTTGGAGTGGACTGAGCAGCTGTGGGACTTAGAAAAAAAGAAGTCTCTTTAAGGGAGTTTACATTCCCTGCACGGCAGTTGATCTAAGGCCCATGTATAGCTTCCTAGCACAGCCTTGGGCGTGTGGCACTTCCAGTTCCTGAAGAGGAGCTGCCGTTCCTTGAGATAAGGTGCACAAGCGAGAGCTGTTAGATGGAACGGAACTTTCCCTGTGGGAATCACTTACAACCTTGACCCTGGGTGACAGGCTGGGGTACGGTTACAAGCACCTGGACCATCGTGGTATCCCAGGTAGACTGGCTGTGGCTCCAAGTCCCACAATTAAAGCTTCTTTCCTTCACCTGAGGGCTTCCCTTACTGAAATATAAATGGGATGGTTCTGAGAAAGATGGCCATCTGCTGCATATTTGTCAGTACTATGCATTCCTGAGAATGCAGTGAGTCAGAGCACAGATTCTGGAGTGAGACTGGGTTTGAATTGTAGCTTTGCCCCTTATGATCTGTGTGACACTGGGCAAGCTACCTCACCTCTCTGCATCGAAATTTCCTCATCTGTGAAGCTAATTATTAATGTTTGCTATCTCATAAGGCTGTTATGGGGATTGATGAAGCTAGGATATGTACAAAGGGGTACCCCAAGAAACGTGAAACTTTTCCTCCCCAAGTTATGAATTAAATTTTTTTTAGCCTTCAAAGTTATCTCCCTCACACTTGATACATTTGTCAAATCTGTGACTCCATTCTTGGGAACATTTCTTTTTTTTTTTAGAAAAATAAAATTTATGGTTTTAAATGTATTTATTTTAATAAATCATTCTATTGGGGGTCCTTAGAGCTCATCAATTGTGTCAAGCACGTTTGCACATATGTTACCATCATCATTTTCAAAACCTTTTCTTTCTGCTGGAGTCCTTGGTATCATTTCCCTCCCTCCCCCACTTTCCCACCCTTGGAACCCTTCATAAATTATAGATCATTATCATTTTCATATCTCACACTGTCCACTGTCTCCCTTCACCCATGTTTCTGTTGTTCATGCCCTGGGGAGGGGGCTGTTGTTATATGTCAATTATTGCAATCGGCTTCTCCTTTCTCCCCCTCCTTCCCTCTTTTGCCCTACCTTCATACTATCACTGCCACCATTACTGTTCCTGGGGGATTTATCTGTCATGGATTCCCTGTGTCAAGAGCTCATATCTGTACCAGTGTACATCCTCTAGTCTAGCTGGATTTGTAAAATAGAACTAGAGTTAGGGGGAGGTAGCATTAAAGAACTAGAAGAATGCTTCATGTTTTATCAGTACTATACAGCACTTTGGCTGACTTGTCCCTTCCTTGTGACCCTTCTCTGAGAGAATATCCAATTGTCTACTTTGGGTCTCCACTCTGACCCACCTCGTTTCAAAGATATGATTGTTTGTTTTGGGTCTTCTGATGCCTGATACCTGATCCTGTCAACATCTCATGACCACACAGGGCTGGTGTGCTTCTTCCATGTGGACTTTGTTGCTTTTCTGCTAGATGGCCACTTAGTTAACTTCAAACCACAGGGGTCATATCTTGTAATAGCTGGGCACCCTCAACTTTTTTCACCACATTTGCTTATGTACCCATTTTGACTTCACCTGTCAGGAAGGTGAGCATTCCAGAATGCCAGGTTATTAGATCAAATTGTCTTGTGCTGAGGGAAAACTTGAGTAGAGACCCAATGTCCATCAGCTACCTTAATACTTAACATATAAATATATGTACATAGACCTATATCCCTATTGTTATATATAACTATATTTACATATGTACATGTGTTAGTCACAGTAGACTAGAGAAACAAAATTCATAGACACCCATATGTATATAAGGGAGAGGTTTATGTACAAGAGGAATGAAACATTGAGAAAGCATCTGAACCCAGTCCAGTCCAAGTCCATAAGTCCAATATTAGCCCATATGTCTGATACCAATCTATTAGTCCTTTTCAGACTCACTAAGCACATGCGATGACACTAGGACAATCACAGGCCAGTGGATACAGAGTCTTGTGTATCCAGTGGTGGTAGAAACATATCAGCACTGGCAGAGACCTCTCTGGGGCTTCTCAAGCATCTCAGCACTGGCAGGAGTCTCTACGTGGATTTTTCGGCTTCAGAGGTCTGGTTCCATCAGGGTGAGCCCATGTGGCTTCTCTTCTGAGATGTCTCACAGGAAACCCGCCTTGGGTCTTGTCAGTAGAGCATCTCCAAAGGACTGAATCATAAGCATATCATCTTTAAAGGGGGAAATACAGTCAGATTTCCCAGAATTCTCGGGAGAAAGTCATGCCCACACAAAGGTCTCATTGGCTATCTCCAGATTGACAGGCTAGACTCCACCCCTGCACTCCCAA